>WNNJ02003385.1:0-82431 GCA_012934845.2 Pomphorhynchus laevis | reverse complement strand
AATAATTAATTTAACTAACGGAGCAATCACACCTACTACCTCTATACTTCTGAAGACAATAGCGAAAAAGATTTATCTCAAACACAAAAGAAGTTATGGAGAAGTCATAGCCGGAATACGATCAAGGTTGAGCATTGCCCTTGCACGAGCCGCATCATACTGTATCCGTGCACCCAGAAGAAAATGTGTGGCAATACCGTTACGAGGAGATGGAAGCAGCAGTGCGGAAATAATTTAAATATATATTTTACTCTTGATTTTCAAATGCTGGGATGCGTGCCCATTAGAATTGTACATATAATTATAACTTATATATTTAAAAAAAATATTATTTATTATTTTATTATTTAAATTATAAAGAAAATATATAAAAAATATATAGAAAATTATATTAAAAAAATTATAAAGATAAAATAATATTTTATTATTTTATCTGCATTTGAAATCAAAATATTCGTAATATATTTATAAACAGTTTCAATTAGCTATTTCCAATTATCTGCGTGAACTTGGCGGTAAAATAAAGGCGTAAAAAGGATGGCATTCACTAGATTATTCTGGGAATGCATACGTAAATCAGAGACATGAACATCATGAATTCAATTTAATATAACTGTATCAGGTAATGTATTTGCATTGGATCAATTTTATGAAGAACCCTTTACTTGTAGATCAATGAAATAATTCAAGTCACTTAACCAGCTTACATTAAAATATAATATATTATGAATATGTAACACCGTGGTCGATGCTACGATAATAAACAAGTAATCCATGTAACTGATTTTTTATTCGATATCAAATTATTAATAGAATACACCATATACTTTTATATATAAATAAAACAACGTTTTAAGATAATAATTAAATTAGAAAATTCATTAAGGTAGCTTTTTGTAAATTTGAGATCGCTTAAAATATATATTGCATTAAGGATTTTATTAATGATGAAGTTTAAAACAAATTTGTCAGATTTCAAACCTTTCTCAATTTTACTCAAACCACATTCGATATTAGAATAATAACAAATAACAGAAATTTTTGATAGTATTTTCCCAACTAGTGGGGGCATCGAATAGTTGACATTAACATTTAATATACCACAAAAATAGCTTTTTAATTAATATTAAATTTCGCTAAAAATTAATAATTTTGACCCATTGTTTAAATTTTTATAATTTTGGAGCAGAACCAACAAACACAAATTTATATTTATGCTTATACTGATCCTGAGTCATAAAATAGCTGATGTTAGGAACAGGAGATTTTACTAATCCTAATAGGAGCAGGATCAGCACACCAATTTATTTTTATTTTTGGTAGTTCTTGCTTTTATAATTAAATGCCCATAATTTTTATACCGAGTCTAGTACTGATAGGATTCGAACCTGCGCAGAAAATTCTTCAAACAGGTTTCATGTATGTCTCCTTAACCTCTCAGAAATCGCATCGAGCGTTAAAAATTGTTTCTAATCGCACCGAGCAGAACAAATTATACTTTTTTCTGATGATGATGTTGACAGCAAATAATGAGATGTACAAAATTAATTTGTGTTTGTACTATTTCAAATTTTGAAGTTTAAAATTCAAAATTTTAATTTAAAATTTAAATTTAAAATTTAAATTGTGTACTATTTCAATGGCTTAAAATTCAAAATAAAACTAAATAAAAATGATAATGATTTTTCCACATAAACATTATACCAATATGTAAATTTGTTATTTGTTAACCATTTATAAAAAATAATATGTTTAATGCAAAAAAAAACAATTTATTTATTTTCTGTCCTTATTTTACAAAAACAGCATAGAATTATACAAACCTCAATCAAATTTTTAACATTTTTGCTTGACTTTAGTGTAAAACTTGCTTCCATTATGGCGTTAATTGACTTACGAATGTGATTAATTCGATCATCCAATGTCGATCTGATCAGCATTGCATTCAGTCTTTCTGTACACATTGGCAGACGCAGTAGCTAAAAATTAACACATCATTTAAATACCTGTATATAATGTTTGAATAATATTATATTGTGAATGTTATATTATCAATTACAATAATCTGAGTTTAGATATAAAAAGTAACTGCAATCTCTCGCCATAGAGAAAAGTCACTTTTTATATTGTTATCACAACATTGGGAAAATAAAAATCTTTGTTTAAAATATAGAAATAATTTGTAATTTAGTTATCAACTGCAAGCAAACATTGCATCAAGTACCTTGAAGAGATTTTTGACTGACAGTAAAATACAAGTGGCAATGTGACAAAATGATGTTGTATAACTATGGCAAAACCGGCATTGGGTCTTTTATAAAACACGACAGTAATGATGCTGATATTAATGGTTTTAACGATAATAATTTTAAGAGTAATTATGTCGGCAATAATCTTAGTCTATGTTGTTGAAAACGGCACTACAACATCTCCCCCTGGATCAAAAGTAATTCATTCATACATAATAAAAATGTCAAATTTGCACAGTATGCAATCAAATCCAATCTGCTTATATGAGAAACCATATTTCGACCTCGACATTAATGTTTTATAAGAAATGAAATCAGTTGGTTATGCATACAGAGCATATTGTTCAACGGTAACACTATATGAAAATTACAAATTCAATGTTGACAGCAAAAATTATTCAATTTTTCGAATAGATACACGTTTGAGAGTACTAGATAATATTAAATACGTAATTAATGAATATACATCGAACATAACAATATTTGTTGAGCGACATAAATCTGAGTGATTTTGACAATAAACACGTATCTTCCAAAATTCATCATGACAGTCGTGAATGAGGAGCTTGAACAACGAGCAATATCTTAGCTGCTCAGGAATTTCGACATTATGGCTGGAAAATAGAAGCGGCTCCGATGATTTCTGTATCGAAATCAATGAGTTTTATCAAGCTACTGTTTCTATTGGTTCTTGGAATGCAATTTTAAGGCAAGCGAGTGTGCTGTCAATATTAAAGGAAATCATTTTTATGCAAGTAAATGATTCAACTATTAATATTAAAATAAATGAACATTTAAAAATATTAGTTTTATAATAACTGATTTTATTATAATATCAACTTGAATATATTTTTTTATTTTTTAATTAATATTATTTATTATACACCAAAAGGTTCCCGCAAATAGGCCATTATATGTACAATCTCAAAATTGCTTATTCGTTAGGAAATTGTTATGAACTCACCACGTCGCTGGATAAGCTCATCAGGACCTGTCATATCTTGTCTTGAGGATGAACCAGAAGCACTCTTTATCCGAATTATCATTGCCACCGCTTTTGTCATTTTTGTGGCGATCCCTGCTCTGATATTTCTTATACAGTCACTGTACTCCCGTCGACCGCTTGCTGCATAACGCTATGCCATATGCTTAAATACACAGTTTGCCACTTGACTCATCCCCCTGTATGGAGGAATGTAGTCCCATTCATATGGGCCCCATTCCTCCGGTATCTTGAATTGTATAGACAAAACATAAAAAGTAAGGTTCATTTAGAACGAAGATAAAATTAAGGTAAATCAGCTTTGTGGCAAACCACTCTTAAACAAACAGATGACGACCTTTCAAGAGTGAAATAAATCCGTCTTCTTAAATTATTTATTGCCAAGAGTAACTTTGTCTACAATTAGCCGCTATTAATATCGCAATCAGTCTAAGTAATTTCTTCGTTTCTTTTTCCACTTTTCCCACAGCAGTAAAAATAGCAGGAAATGCATAGCGTCTTATGAATTTTCTACTCGTTCCAGTTATTTAGATTTATTTCTTCATTATGCTGAAAGCCCAAATCTTCCGCCAAATATGCAAATGCATTGAACATTCAAGTGTACATCTTTTTATCTTGAAGTAGTACTATGACCGAACTTTATCAGTAAATCGCGTTAGACAAATTCGGTTCTTTCAAAATTCCAAAGCATATTTCATTCAATTCGTTCGCAATATTGTCTATCACATCATTGTGCCTAACTATTGTTATCTATCCATTTTGACCGACATCGCATGAATTAAAATAAATTCCAATTCACATAAAGATTGTCTACCAGCGTCATCCGATGTCAATCCATAACTTACTAAATGTCATCTCGAATTTCTATACCTATGAGATTTATCTTTTATTCTTTATATGCATAGCTGATAGCAACGCAGACTATTCTTTCTCTCTTTATGGAGTAGTGTTATCTCCCTCGAAAATTATGATCAAATAAATTTATCTTTTATTTGTTCCTGACATTCTTTTTGCAATCTGCAAGTTGTATTTTGTAATAAAATACTCTTACATACAAACGGTTTACTCCCATATTTCTAGACACAGAAATTATTAATTTCTCCGATTCGGAAATGTTTCGTCCAATCATTGTAAGAAATAATATGTTTACTACTGCTATTTCTAACTGGACAAAATTACTTTCCGTGCAGTTCATAGTCATTTTTATGAAATTCAATTTGACTGAACCGAGTGCCTAAATATAAGGTATAAGCCACATTGCGTTCATATGCAGAATACGCCCATCTCTTAGTGTTTATCCTTCAATCCCTTGAAATACTTTCCTTCCATTGATTTAATTATCTGCATACGTTAATAATGTACATTGCTTTAAATCATTGTTAAAACCGTACAATGGACCAATTTCATTGATTTTATTCCATATTTTAAACATGTAATGTGTTGTTATTAAACAAGTTGCATCATCTGCAAACAACATATTCATTACATCCGGGCTAGTTATTTGCATTTATCTTATAATTGGTAATATTGTCAATGCAAATGCGGCCATTGCAATAGGTTCTCCTATTGAGTAAAACCTTCCCGGGATTAAATTATATCACCATTGATTAATAAAGAAGTTTCTGTTCCATTTGAGTTTCTTATCGCAGTGGATATAGCAGGACATAATACATCTGTATTTGCAAGTGATACTTGTCTATTTGCCGGGTTGAATGTATTTGATGCATTAAGTGTTAATATACAATGTGAACTGTATCATTAAAATATTTTCGGAATGAATGTATAGCGTATTCGATGACGCAATTCTGTCCCGCGCAAATTTGAACATTACTACAAACTTCCTGGATATACTCATCCCGCCTTACAGCTGATTAACTTCATAATAATTCACTTTGAAAACTCTCCAATACCAATTGGCCGGACTCCTGGCTACTTGGTTAGTGCAATTTATCTACTTACAGTAAATGTCTTTAGACAACATGCATCCGCGTGATATCAGTTGCAATTCCATACACTTCCAAAAAAACACTGATACTTCAATGAATTCAGATGGAAAGAAGGTATTTTAACTTTAAATCGACATTACAAGACTTTCAGGTAAGTGATGTTTCAGTTAACATAAATTCTGACTCGGGGGATCTCCCCCCGTTACGAAAACAAAACAATTTGGCGATTATTATGGCCACCAAGCCCACCGAAAGGCATTTGTTATTCAATGTTTTTCTACGAAAGTTTGTACAAGACTACCCAAACAGGGTAGTCTTCAATAATATCAAGATAATATCAAATTCATTAAGAATTTCGTTCGCTACCCACGATCTGATGGTAGCTTATAAATCTTACTTCGATAAACATCTGTCCCAATTGGGAACATTAGAGCTAAAGCCTATCCAGGCTACATTAAAAGTCACTAATTTTCCTCAGTTTTTGGATGCTAAAGACACTGAGATTCTCAAAAAACAATATAAACTCGGCTCAATTCGGACTTTAAATTCCAAATCCGGGGACGCTCTCCCAGTGGCGTTCGTCACCTGCGATGTTGATAACGCACACACCTTGTGCACAAATTCAGTTAATCCCTTTATAGGATATAATTTAAAGTTCTCAATCATAGAAACAAACAACTTGACGTTTCCTCATTGTAATCATTGTCATAGGTGGGGGCATTGGGCCTCCACTTGTAAAGAATTAAAAATATGCGGCGTCTGCACGAACGCTCTATGCCCCTCCTTGTCGAGTGGTGACAGATGCGATGCCAATCCGGTCTGTTGTAACTGTGGGGGGAGCCATCCACTCCATTATGCTCTAACTGTGGGGGGAGCCATCCTGCATGGAGCATAAAATGCGGACATTTTAAATTATATCAAGGTGGATTTAACAAGTCTGCTGCCCAACCGAAATCTGGTACCTTTGCAAATGCTGCCACTCGTACGAGGGACGATGATCTCATGCGAGCAATTGATATACGTATAGAAACAATGTATAAGAAGATGGAAGTTTTAGTATCCTCTGTTGTTGCCACATTCTGTACTAACCCTACTATTCCATCATCAACGGCAATTCCATCATCCAAAAAGAGGGGGTTTCGGCTCATCTTATCCCTTCTATCAATATTGGCAATCTCCTGAAGAATAAAAAATAAGGGGAAATGAAGATGCAGCCCATGGGCAAGTACCTGCCCCGGATGGTTCTAGTGACGGGAAAGGAGAACCTTCCCGTTCCTAGCTCCTTCTAGGTAGGCAATCCCACATCAAACTAATCCACCACAATGCAGAGTAATCGTGAGCCTTTTTCACTGAATATCCTTCAGTGGAATTCGGGAGGTGCTTCTGCCCTTAGACTTCTATCCGATAGAGATGCAGATGTTATAGTCCTCCAGGACGCGGTCTATCCGTCTACCCCAGGACATTACTCGATTTATCCCAAAGCACATTTGTTCCCACTATACTCCGTACATAACCCCTCCTCACTCCTCTTCATCTCAAGGACTCTTGACCTTAATTAAGTGCTCTTTAAGGTCATTCCTCCTATTAAACTATTCATGTCCAGCCATGCCTTGTTTAGTAGTTTCACTCTGTAAGAACGGTAAACGCCTCAGTCTTGCCAAGGTCTACATCCGTCCTGGGGAGATACACAAAAACCGTGTCACCCTGGATAGTATTATCGACAGTGGCTACGGCATGATACTTGGAGATTTCAACGACAGAACTGGTCGTTGGATCAATGCAGCACTTCGCAGAGCTAGGAACGGTTATCTTATTCACAAACCATCTTCCCCTACCTTTCATTGCAAATCAACAAATTCAGTCCTCGATATTTTACTGCTTCACTCGAGGTGGTTGTTAAAGCCCCTCTGCACAGAGCAATCGCGCCAGCAATTGTCCACCTTTCATGACCTAATTCGTTGGAGAATTGAGGAAGATAGGTTGCTTCGAAGGAGGTTTTACTTTGATCCGATCAGAGTGGCCTTCTTTCAAGCGGCTATCCAACTCTTTCCCAGAATAGGAAATGAGAGTATGACCGAATTTAATACCTACCTCTTTTCGCAAGCTACCGCGATTTTATCGACTACTTATAAAGGTTGTATATACAATCCCACTCCAACGAAACTCAAGGTCCTAGCGTAATTGATGAACCTCCCTAATCTCTCTGTTTCCGCCAGACAGGCTCTCTCGAATGAATACTGGATCACTAGATATAGGTTTTAGCTGAGTAAGGATAGGACGAGTATTGCTCGCCTTAGTCCTTCTCAGTCTTCCTTTTGGAAGATTTTCAAGAAGTTTGTTTGCTGGAAGGATAGAGCATTGGGTTGGATAGGGAATGTAGGCCTTGATAAAGTTTTAGAGGAGTCACTAGCCCTACACAACTATGGAGCCACTCAATCACCTCAACCAATCCCGCCTTGGTGTAACTTCAGGAGTAGGGATCTATCTGTAACGGATATCCTTAACTCCTGGGGTCCACTCCCGGGCACCTCCAAATCCATCGCTCCACTTTCTTCTCGGGTCTGTCAGCTTTTGACAGCTGATCAGAGAAGAGAGGTGGCCGTCTCAATGCTTTTAGCATCCCCATCCGATGTAGCAGGCATCAATAATAGTAAGCGAGTTTTTCTTCCTAAGAAAAAATCCTGATCATGCCCTAAAGATCTGCGACCCATTTCGATTCAAAATGCCCTCATATCGATTTACGAAAAAGCGCTTGCGCGTAAAATCCGCGACCATTTAAGTAGGCGTAATTTGATCCCTTCAAGCTTTCATGGGTTCGTCAAAGGTCGCTCGGTCCATTCAGCAGTTGGTGAGATGGAGCAGTTTTGTCGGGATAATAGTCATCGTCGAGTTGTGGCTGTTTTCCTTGACTTTTCTGCTGCATTTTACCGCATCTCCATTCCTTTTGTGATCTCTACTCTCAGGTCCCTCGGGTTGCCTGCGAGAATTGTGAACAGGGTGGAGATCCTGCTGTATACCAAGCGATTTTACTATGAAGACGACCCTGATGCACGTCAGTTCTACCCTATCACTGGTGTACCTCAAGGATCCCCACTTTCTCCTATCTTATATCTTGCTGCCTCTATTAATCTATTCAAAATATTTAAACGCGAACAACGTCTTGTGGTGTACGCTGATGACACCACAGCCCTGTTCACTGGACACAGGTGTAAAGACGTAGTCTCTGACATCAGCCGTTTCTTTTTAAGATTAAAAGATCAGTTACCCATATCTAACCTTATTTTAAACTCCGCCAAATCGCAGGTGGTTGTCTTTCATGGATCACCTGCGACGAAGCAAAAACTTAAGAGATTAGCACTCTCTGCGCTCTCCTCCATTTTTGCCTCAGAACCACTGCCCACCTTTACAAGTCGAGTAAAATACCTGGGGTTCACCGTTACGGTGAACTGGTCAGGGAAAGCTGACCTGGATAGACTCAAACGTATCCTGAAGAAAGCTAGGTGGGCCCTGAAACGGGCTCAGCATCTGTCGTTGAATGGGAAAACCCAAGTGCGCCTTTGGGGCACTTGGGCTATCTCGGGATTAGTCTTCTTTTCAAGAGGACGTCCCCCAGAGCAAAGACTAAGGTTTCTTAAGCTCCTCGTCTCGCGGTTACCCAGCATAGTCCGCACCGACTGGACTCTTCGGGGAGTGAAAGACCCCGGTTGGTTCAGTCGGAAGGGCGGCGTGTTGGATAGGTTGGGGGGGGCTCAGATCCCTCTGGATTTGAGGCTGTAATATCAGTAAGAAGACTTGAATAGAAAAGATAGAGATTCTTGTTTTTCTTTTTTGACTTACTTTTTTAATCACATTATTTATCACTGTTTTTTGTACTAGTAAGAAAATCTTATTATTATTATAGTTGCAATTCTAAGAGCGGGCTAGACAATGTATTAGCTAATTAAGGTGAAACTTATCCGTGGCATGATAGCATAAATTTCAGACAATTAGCATTAACTCCCAATGGTCTAGCTGCTCTTTAGTGTGCTTTGCAGCAATAAATAACATCTTTCATAACAATATTTGTAAATATAGCTGTGAAACTTTCATCTGTGTGATTTACTCTTCCTTATATCATAGCTTCCAATAAAGTACATTACGGTAAAGTATGCTTCTTAAGGAATTCAACAAGATTTTTCCATCTTCAGTATATTTTTTATTTAGCATTTCGGTAGAATATCCATGTTTCTTAGCGATTCTACAGTCATTAATATATTGCATGTGATAGTTTTTCTTATTAAACCTTCTTCATATCATTAGAATTACTTTCAAGAGTTCAAGATATAAATTTAGTTTGCATCATTTTCGCCTTATGAGTTCTATAATTCTGTGATTTTTTTTACAAATCCAATCTTCTTTCAGTGGTTTTTCTTATAATAACGATGCTTTTGGAATCCATATTTTGCAATGCACACCGACAAAATACGGTTGTGCTGGAAATGGTGTGCTCACTTGGCATTGTGTGATACCTGCCTTTGTATAAATTCAGGATAACTCAACTAAAAAATTTTGAATAGTCCCATAACTTGGTAATTGGAAAAGGTTTGGTCTAGATGTTATGACTTTATCAATGAGGAAACTATTGGGTTTTCGAAATAGAACTTACTTAGTGAATCTATATTTCACAAATGATTTATGTTTTATCATTGAATCAGAAAATTCATTATTAGCATCGTTCTTTCACGCTCCTTACAGTTTAAGGATATACAATCAATACATTCCCGTTTTAACTTTACGCATTTAGATGCACTAGAGTTGCAAGGACAACAGCGTGGTACGCGACGAGTAGCGTCTTGTGGCATTATTTGTAATTTTCCAGTAATATTGTAATAAGCTAACTGTAAGTTAGGAATGCGAATTTGTTGTCACAAATGATCGAAAGTGAACTTCTCAAAGCTACGTTCTCTTATCTTGATGATGTCGTAAATGCTGGAAAAACAAAATGAAATATGGATTGTTTCAATCAGGTTGTGCGAAACTATAATTATATATTTTTATCATTTAGTTTATTTAAGTAAATGAGAATATATATATATATTATTATAAAAATGTACACATTGCAACTATGTCATTTAAGAATAGCTATTTGAAGGTAGTCTTTGCACAAAGGCGCATTCGCGTAGCGCGTATGCTTAAAGAAGCTGCAGTTGGAAAGGCAAGGCTTATTTTCACTATCAACCAGCATATTGCTCTAGAGTAGCAGCTATTGACTCGCTCGGATTACTTTTTGCCATGAATGTTAAGACCTTGTCAATTTCTGGTTCAATTCCACGAACACACGAAAACGTCATAGGCATGGATATTCCAATTTCGATTTCTGTAATTCGTTTATTATATTTTGTCCTCTTAAGCTTCTGGCGATATGAATGACTTGAAGTGGGGCCACTTTAGAGGAATGGTGGTGCAAGATGATTATTAGCGCATACATCTAATAATAACACCATCAAATTACCTCCAAATAAACCAACGCAAGTCACGTCGAATCTAGCTTGATCGCCTATACATGTTGTTGACATAAAGAACTTATAGGATGTTGAGACAGGCTGCAAGCTCGGTTAGATATATACATCTCTGCATACATCCGACAACTCATCTGCAAGAATATTCCTAATAGTGTCATGCCTGATCAAGTTGTCCCTCAAGAACGACATGACAAAGAATGCTGACCGTAGATTATGAGCCACATACACAAACACGCAGGATCTTCGTTGGATGTAGTCCATAACTATGGTTGTACTACCTTTGCTTATAGCACATACGTAACATACACCGCGTCCCAGAACCATCATAAATCCACTGTACATATGATCCGTGTACTCGGGCACACCGTCAACCATACGGAGAATCCCTTCTCGCATGGATAATTCATTAACTTTAAGGAAACTGGATATATTGTTGTGTTTATAATCTCATTCTCCCATAACAGGTTAGCACGTTTATATATCATTATCTGTTTTGTGATGATTTCTTGTGATATGTTACATGTCCCTATATAACCATTTCTAGTAATAGTCCACACACTTGTCTTGATCTAGCATATTCCGTAGGGGCATCTTCTATGATGTTCGATATCCCTAGCCATACATGCATCAAGGGTAGTACATTTATATTGAGTTTATTCTCCGGCATATTCCGTTGTGACATATTTTATAATGGTATATATCCCCAGCCCTCAATGCTCAATGGACAACAGATATAGATTAAGTTCCATCTCAGTTGTGCAGTATTGTTCAGTAAGGCTAGGAAGAAGCTCATTTGCTATTGCATTCTGTAGTGATATTAATAGATCAGAATTGAAATTACATGTGCCCACCAGGTACCTACATTTACTCTCCGGATTGTGACAGAAAGCATAATAAGTTACGAGCGCGTCGGTATCTGCGATCGTTGATTGCTAACATTTTATTCTCCTCCATATTCGGGCTAAACGGCCATTGCATCAACAACATCTTAAAGTAGCCGAGGACTTCTATCTCTCGGCATATTGTGTGATTTAAGTTGTTCCAATACTAATGGCTCGAATAGATGATATTACAATATTTAGAAACGAACGTATTATTAATTTTATATTTTTATCACTTAGTATTGTATGAATATAATTTTCTTTGTTTGTTTTCTTTGTTTTTTTTAATTTCTTAAAAAAAGAGGAGTTAGGGGCCGAAACGTGATAGCATAGCAGTTCCTCCTGATGACCTCTAATTCTTATTCTGATACAACGTCTGTTATTTATTAGTCAATTCATAAAAATGGCGTTTATTTTAAATTTCATTTTTTTAACTTGATTTAAATTATAGAAAATCTAAAATCAATTATTAATTTTATTATTTAATTATTAAATTTTGATTTAGCATTATTATGTTTTGTTTATTTTATAATTATATTAAATACGTAGACTCAGTTAGCTAATTTAATTGTAATATTAATGATATTGATATTATATATTATATATTATTATATATTCTTTAATAATATTATATCAATAGTATTGATATTGATATATTAATATTATTAATATTGATCCTGTAATATATAATATTGTGTAATGATATAATATGCGGTTATTTTATAATAACTAAATTTTAGAATTTATTAGATAGGATTGCCATTTCGAAGGAAATTGTAGTTGATGGCAAATATATTATATATTAAAGGTTTTAAGTTTATACCCGAAAGTATAACAGATCTCTTAGTAATGTAGAAGAATTTATGAATGAAGATTTTAGACTTCATTTTAGATAGTACTACAAATTATAGCAATGATTTATTCAAGTCTCCATAAATACGAATTGTTATTCAGACTGCAATCCAAACTGATGATTAGAAAATTAACAAAAGAAACTAAACTGGCACAATCTCTTATTTGCTAATAATTTCGTTTATCCGCAGTAATAAATACCAGATATTCTTTAGACAAAACCATCTAGTGTATAATCTACAAATATGACTCTTACATAAGAGAGTATACGGAATTTGTCATTTGTAATTTATAGTTCGAAATAACTATATATATAATGAGCATAAAAAAGTTAAATACTTTTAGTATTTAATTGCTTTAAAAATTTGAGAATAGATCAATTTTTAACGATTGAATTATAATTAAACGCTGTAAGCCTCGTTGCCTTACCTCGTATGCTAGAAAATCGTGTTTTTCCAAGATATCCGGATCGGAGACTGATAAAAGTTGTTTAGCCTGCAAAATAAACACACTTTGTGTATTTGTTTTATTTCGGCAACAAAGCTATATTTATTAATTAAAAATTTCATTATTTATACTATATATATCTTAAATCTTTTCGTTTGAAGTATTATAACGAAACATTGGATAAATATTTATTTTTCAATTATTTATCAGTTAAGATGACACACTTTATTTAAACGTTTATGAGTAACCAAATATGAAAATGTTTAAAACATAAAAGTGTTTTTTTAAAAATGTTAAAATATTAAAATGATTTATGTTTAACAAAATAAAGCAAGCATTTGTGTGATAAATTTTAAGCTAAATTTATAAAGATAAAGACTAAGACTTATCTAAAATTTAAAATATTATAAAATATATTTTTCTGTCTTGTTCTAAATATAAAAATTGGAAAGATATACAGAGTTTTAGTATGTTTCAGATTTTGTATTTTATTACATAAAATATAATTACTTTAGCTGAGAAACGATTTTATGACGTTGAGCGCAAAAATCTCCTGAAAATTTATTCACTCCTAAAATGAAAAATTTCAAAGAAAATATAATCAGGAGCAATAAAGGAAAGGAAAAGATAGCTTATGAAGGATATTTCTACACTATTACGTCGTGTAGAAACTCTACCTAATAGTGTTTAGGTAGTGAAGCAATATTATACACTATTAGGTAGTGTTTAGGTAGTGAAGCAATTTAGGTAATCAGGAGCAATAAAGGAAAGGGGGAAAGGGGGAAGGGAGGGGGAAAGTGGGAACAAAGCTCAAAGCAAGTATCGTTTTTATGATTATATTTTTATGATTACATTCATATTATTATATTTTCTTTGAAATTTTTCATTTTAGGGGTGAATAAATTTTCAGGAGATTTTTACGCCAAAAATAGTGTAGAAATATCTTTCATAAGCTATCTTTTCCTTTCCTTTATTGCTCCTGATTATATTTTCTTTGAAATTTTTCATTTTAGGGGTGAATAAATTTTCAGGAGATTTTTACGCCAAAAATCTCCTGAGGAGATTTTTGCGGACAGTCATACAGAGTTTCAGTATGTTTCAGATTTTGTATTTTATTACATAAAATATAATTACTTTAGCTGAGAAACGATTTTATGAACATTTTTTAATAGAAGACAGATCAATAAACGAATTGAAATAACTATTTTTATTTATAAATAGTTAGACACCTCTGATTGCACATCCAAAAATAATATAATTCACCTTTTTAATAAAATGTAAACAATTTTTAGACAGCTTTTGTTTCTTGTGAACAATACATTTTAGAAAATATATGTAATAACATTTGTAAAAAATAAAAAATTGAGATTATTATTTTGTAACTACATCTTATTTTGATTATAAATCTCAATAAACGATGAATAATTCTCCATTAACGATAATGAGTCAGAATCGATGATGATAATTGTACATCAATAACTGTACAACGATTCCATGTCAACGATATAAAATAAGTGTTTGATTATGTCAAGGAGTATTTTAGTGAGTTGAAGTTAATACTTAAATCATGAATACATTTAGGTGTTCATTATTCTAACATAAAGGATAAAACTTTAAAATTAGCACAAAGGCAAAATAATTTTAATATTT
This sequence comes from Pomphorhynchus laevis, assembly GCA_012934845.2. Lineage (NCBI taxonomy): Eukaryota > Metazoa > Acanthocephala > Palaeacanthocephala > Echinorhynchida > Pomphorhynchidae > Pomphorhynchus > Pomphorhynchus laevis. The sequence continues at coordinate 67,902 of WNNJ02003385.1, read as the reverse complement.
GTATCATCTGGGTGGTAAGATATTGTGCAAAGGAGTGTAATTCAAAAAGATGCGTATAAAGTACGAATATTTAGCCCCAAATCGTTTTTAATAAGTGGGCAAATGTTGATATAACTAGAGTGACAAGACAAGTCAACATAATTTTCTTGGAGGAATCATTGAAATGAGCATTGAAAACGGATATGCAAAAATTTGAATAAGCAAAGTATGTGACCCAATCATCATTAAAAAAAGAGATTTTAAGATCTTAATTACGGCTCTTCTATTAAATAACTTTGACCAATGAGAAAAGAAAACAAAATATAATTTTTATTCTAAATTTCTATAGCTACTCTTATTATTGTTAATAAGCTAATAAATTTTTAATTTTTGTATAAAAATTAATCAAACTTGATTTATCTAAGTACAAGCAACAATTGTTTTAATTAAGCTACTTAATCTCGAATTACATCAATATCTACAATTAATAAGCTAAAATTAATATCAATCTGACTTATTCTTTACTTTTGAATAACTAGTAATAATACATAAACCATACAATTGAAAAGCTACATAGCGACTAGAAAATAAACTATGATGAGTATTCATATGTTATAAATTTATATCTTTTATACTTATATATTAACACACAAATTATTCGATTTTATTTTTATACTTGAAATGTATATATAAACATTTCCCATAATATTATGCACTTACTTCTTCTTCATCGGGTCCATAATGCAGGAGATGAGTAATTACCTAAGCTCGTACGGCAAACGTCACAGTAAAGAAAGATAAAGAAATTTGAAACCTCAGGAGTAATAGTCTGATCATCTAATTCTAAAAGTCCATTTACAATTGCAGCAACCGGCTTCTTTATTCCACCAAGGATAATTGCTACGAATACAAATATATCAAACAATAATAACCATAGCGATAATTAGACTTATTTCGTGATACTCCTATACTTTATTAAATAAATAAAGATTTTATTAACAATACAACCGATAAGAAAGTAACCAACAGCAATACATAACAGAGTTTGAGTAGTACGCACTTCTATATTCTTGCCAACGATTTTTATACCATCATCAACAACGCTCACAGCATCAGGTTCAGAAGGATCTGAGCCAACGGCCGCACCAGCGTACCGCCTTCCAACTAAACCATTCGGAGTCTCTCACCCCTCCCCAAAGAATCCAGTCGAGGCGAACTATGGTCAGTAATCTCGAGATGATGAGCTTGAGAAGCCTTAGTCTTTGTTCTGGGAGAAGGTCCTCTAGAGAAGAAGACTACAGCAAGCTGATGATTGTTATCTTGACAAAATTGATGCACTTTACCAATTGCTGAATTAACCAGGCGATCTTTGACAAACGAATAAAACTCGGGGGGGGGGATCAAATTACGCCTACTTAAATGGTCGCGGATTCTACGCGCAAGCGCTTTTTCGTAGATGGAGATGAGGGAGTTTTGAATCGAAATAAGCCGTAGGTCTTTAGGACAAGAAACGGACTTCGCTTACGTAAAAATATTCTTCGGCTAATGTTGATGCACGCTACATCGGATGGTGAGGCTAACAGCATTGTGACGGCCACCTTTCTTCTTTTATCGTCTATAAAAAGCTAACAAATCCGAGAAGAGAGTAGATCGAGGTTTTGAAGGTGCCCGGAAGTGAACCCCAGGAGTTAAGGATATTCGTAACAGATAAATTTATGCTCCTAAAGTTACACCAATGAGTGATTGGTTGTGGAGAAAGCGTGGCTCCATAGTTATGTAGGGTTAGTGACTCCTCCAAAACTATATCAAGGCAAGCGCTACCTATCCAACCTGATGCCCTATCCCGCTAGCAGGCAAATATCTTTTTCCCGAATATCTTCCGGAAGGAAGCCTGAGAGGAACTAAGACGAGCAATACTCGTCCTGTCCCTACTCAGCTATAGCCTGTATCTAGAACTCCAGTATCCGTTCGACAGAACATGCCTGAAGGAGGCAGAGAAATTGGAAATGTGTAGCATTTTAGCTAGGACCTTGAGTTTTGTCGGAGTGGGACTGGAAATGAGACCTTTGTAGGTAGTCGAAAGAATCCCGGTAGCATGCCAAGAGAGGTAAGAATTAAATTCGATCAAACTCTCATTCCATATGCTAGGGAAGAGTTGGATAGCTGCCGGAAAGAAGGTCACTCTAATTGGATCAAAGTAAACCTCCTTCTAAGCAAAGCATCTTCCTCTAGCCGCCAGTGTGTTAAGTCATGCGAGGTGGTCAGTTGTTGGCGCGACTGCTCAGTGCAGACGGGTTTTAACAACCACTTCCTATGTAACAGTAAAATGTCGAGGAGTCAGTTTGTTGTTAAGCAATGAAAGGTAGGGGTCAATGGTTTGTGAATAAGATAATCGTTCCTGTCTCAGCGAAGTGCTGCATTAATCCAACGACCAGTTCTGTCGTTGAAGTCTCAAAGTAACATGTCGTAGCCACTATCTAAAGCACAGTCCAGGAGGTCACGGTTATTGTGAATCTCCCCCGGCCGGATGTAAATATTAGAGAGGCTGATGCGTTTACTGTTCTTGGCAAGTGCTATAACTAAACAATACATGGATGGACATGAGAAGTTCAATAAGACGGATGACCTTAAGGAGCATTTAATAAGGGTTAAAAGACCTTGAAGAGGAGTGGGGAGGTGTTATGTACGATGTTAAGTATATGTAGATATGCTTTGGGATAAAAAAAGTAATGTCCTGGGGGTAGATGGATAAACCGCGTCTCCTAAAGGACTATAACATCTCCATTTTTACCAGATAGAAATCTAAGAGTGGAATCACCTCCCGAATTCCACTGAAGGATATTCAGTAAAAAAGGCTCTTGAGTACTTCCCATTGCGTTAATGTAACTGGAGTGTGACGCCTCTCGCCTAGTTGGAACCAGAGGCGAAAATGTCACCCATCCCACCTCCTGTTCCTACAGGTGAAGACATTTGCCCACGGGCGTTATCTTAATTTCCCTCGGTACTGGCTACAGCCCATTTAAGTTCGTGCAGGCTAACTTTATTAGGGCTATATTCTGCGAAAAACCTGTCCGTTTTTTGATTTGGGAGATTTCCTTGAATTGTTGACCTTCTATGCTAGAGATGAGAGGAAGGACTCCGCCAGTTGACTCATCAAATTCTTAATCAAGTTCTCAAGGTGTACCATTGAGGCCTGATGTTTCCCATCTATGAGTTCGAAGATTTCTAAATCAGACAGCCTATATTCTTTGACGGCCGAGACAGCCTCTACAAAAGTCGTCGGTTTAGGTTTCACGCACTGGTGTCTTTTCTGAAAGGCATTAAAAACTTTACATTTTTTAGGCCATCCTCACCCCGCAGTTAGAGCAGTGCGAATTATCTACGCATTTCCCTGGATGATTAGTAGAAGTCTCGCACACCCCATTTGGGGTAGGGAACAACCTGGAGACCAATGTTCCCCACTGGTGACACTTGTTACAGTAGGGGAGGTTAAGGAGTCGGTCCCCACTAATAAAAAATTCAAGTTGTAACCCATGAAGGGGTTGGAAGACGAGATCGACAAGTTCTGTGCTACATCCACCGGGCATTGCAGAACGACACCGGAATGGGAAATCCATTTTAACTGATTATGGAACAAACGCTAGAGATATTGAACTCTCTTTCTAACATCGATACATCTTCGTCTGAGATAAAGGTTGGCATGTTGTTAATTTTTAACGTAGCAATGATCGGTTTAGACGTAATAGTAGCAATTTTCGAATGCGTGGCACTGAAATATTCGATATACGCCTTGGCCAAATTCGGTGTGGTTAATGTATTTTAATTTCTGTCTTATAATATTTAATTCAGTTTCACAAAATTCTATTTTTAGAAAGATCGGTACATCTCTTAGAAGGATATTAAAAAGGCTCGGCCTTTCCAGAGGCTCTAGTAGTTTAATAACCACTAAGTTAGCTAATTTTGGCAACGGGAGAAGTTCACCCTCAGAAATGGATTCAGAAATTAACAAACATACCTTCTTTTCTGCATTTACTGGAAAAATCGTTTTACTGAAAACCTTTGATCCCTCCGTCATCATTTTTCAATCCGCTTTAAATGTAACTTATACTTTATTAATTGGGTAATTTTGAAAAGTCGCTACTATTTTGAGAGTTTTATTTTGCTCTGATTTTATTGTATTGATTAAAATATGCGGTATTTCTTTGTTAATAACTAACTACATAAAATAAATAAATAAAGATTTTATTAAATACACCAAAATATAGCATGCAAGAATAAAAAAGGTAGGTCATAACCAACTCATAAAAAATGACAGAATTTTCCTTCGTTTTTTCATCTTCCCTTTCTCTTTATGGCCTCAGGTCCAGTGGGATCTGAGCCCCCCAACCGATCCAACACGCCGCCTTCCGACTGAACCACCCGGGGTCTTTCACCCCCCGAAGAATCCAATCGGCGCGGACTATGCTTGGTAAACGAGAGACGAGGAGCTTAAGAAACCTTAGCCTTTGCTCTGGGGGACGTCCTCTTGAGAAGAAGACTAGTCCCGAGATAGCCCAGGTACCCCAAAGGCGCACCTGGGTTTTCCCTTTCAATGACAGATGCTGGGCCCGTTTCAGGGCCCACCTAGCTTTCTTCAGGATACGTTTAAGTCTATCCAGGTCAGCTTTCGCCGACCAGTTCACCGTAACGGTGAACCCCAGGTATTTTACTCGACTTGAGGTGGGGAGTGGTTCAGAGGCAAATATGGAGGAGAGTGCAGAGAGTGCTAATCTCTTAAGTTTTTTCTTTGTTGCAGTGGTGCCATGAAAGACAACCGCCTGCGATTTGGCAGAGTTTAAAATAAGATTGGATACGGGTAACTGGTCTTTTAATCTTAAAAAGAAGCGGCTGATGTCAGAAATTACGTCTTTGCACCTGTGTCCAGAGAACAGGGCTGTGGTGTCATCAGCATACACCACAAGACGTTGTTCGCGTTTAAATATTTTGAATAGATTAATGGAAGCAGCAAGATATAAGATAGGAGAAAGAGGTGAACCTTGAGGCACACCCGTAATAGGGTAGAACTGACGCGCATCAGGGTCGTCTTCATAATAAAACCGCTTGGTGTACAGCAGGATCTCCACCCTGTTCACAATTCTCGCAGGCAACCCGAGGGACCTGAGAGAAGAGATCACAAAAGGAATAGAGATGCGGTCAAATGCAGCAGAAAAGTCAAGGAAAAAAGCCACAACTAGGCGATGGCTATTCTCCCGACAAAACTGCTCCACCTCACCTACTGCTGAATGGACCGAGCGACCTTTGACGAACCCATGAAAACCTGGAGGGATCAAATTACGCCTACTCAGATGGTCGCGGATTTTACGCGCAAGCGCTTTTTCGTAAATTGACACGAGGGAATTTTGAATCGAAATGGGTCGCAGGTCTTTAGGACATGAGCAGGATTTTTTCTTAGGGATAAAAACACGCTTACTAATATTGATGCCTGCTACATCGGATGGGGAGGCTAAAAGCATTGTTACGGCCACCTCTCTTCTCTGATCAGCTGTCAAAAGTTGACAGACCCGAGAAGAAAGTGGAACGACGGATTGGAGGTGCCCGGGAGTGGACCCTAGGAGTTAAGAATATCCGTAACAGATAGATCCCTACTCCTGAAGTTACACCAAGGCGGGATTGGTTGAGGTGATTGAGTGGCTCCATAGTTGTGTAGGGCTAGTGACTCCTCCAAAACTTTTTCAAGGCCTACATTCCCTATCCAACTCAATGCTCTATCCTTCCAGCAAACAAACTTCTCCTTCTTGAAAATCTTCCAAAAGGAAGACTGAGAAGGATTAAGGCGAGCGATACTCGTCCTATCCTTACTCAGCTGGAACCTGTATCTAGTGCTCCAGTATTCATTCGAGAGGGCTTGTTTGGCGGAAGCAGAGAGATTAGGGAGGTTCAATAATTTTGCTAGGACCTTGAGTTTCGTCGGAGTGGAATTGCATATACGACCTTTATAGGTGGTCGAAGAATCGCGGTAGCTTGCGAAAAGAGGTAGGTATTAAATTCGGTCAGACTCACATTTCCTATTCGGGGAAAGAGTTGGATAGCCGCCTGAAAGAAGGCCACTCTGATAGGATCAAAGTGAAACCTTCTGCGAAGCAACATATCTTCCTCAATTCTCCAAAGAATTAGGTCATGAGAGGTGGACAATCTGTTATAGATTCAGATTCCCAGACGTACCCCATTGCAATAGCTGTCATCAATGGGGGCACTGGCCATCAAAATGCAATCTTCCTGAACTTGTGGGGTATGAGGATCGTCAGATTATCATTCTGGAAAATTCGAAATGCCTCCCCACTGTTCAAACTGCGGTAGGGAATACCCATCTTGGTCGAGGAAATGCAGCTTCTTTAAAAGCTATAAGAAGCATCATTGCGGATCGCCCGCTAAACCGCCCAACTTCGTCAAAGCTTGCTCGGACAATATTAGATCAAGTGAAAAAGAATGTCGGATGTTGAAATTGTTAAGCTAATTGATGCTAGTCGACAGGCTATCTTCTAAAAGAGCACACTATTCGAAGAAACGTAATGCATATATGCTGAGTCTATCCTCTCTAAAATTGGGAAATAGCAATCACATCAGGAAATAAAGAAATTCCCGTGGGCAAATGACTCCACCTAGTTTGGCCGGGTGTAGGAAGAGCGATGGTCTCACCTCCGGTTCAGACTAAGAGGAAGCATTCCACCAGTTAAATCAGCACAATGGGAAGTAATCACGAGCCTTTTTCACCGAATATCCTTCAGATGAACTTTGAGGTGCTTCCGCCTCTAGCCTTCTATCTGGTAAAGATACAGATGCTATAGTCCTTCAGGAGATGCGGGTTATTCGACTCTCCCAAGACATTACTCGATTTATCACTAAGCACATATACACCTACTATACTCCGTACATAATCCCTCCTTATTCCTCTCAATGTCAAAATCTTTTAACCTACTTAAGAGCTCCTTAATATCTTTCTTTTTACTATAACTATTCTTGTCTAGCCGTCTTGTTTAGCTATATCACTCTATAAAAACGGTAAACGCGTCAGCATAGCCAACGCCTATATCTGGCCAGAAGAAATTCACAATAACTGTGACCTCCTCGATCGGATATTATGTAGCGGTTATAACGACGTTATGTCCAACGACATAACTGGTCGTTGAATTAGTGCAGCACTCTGCAGAGCCAGGAACGACTATCATATTCACAAACCACCTTCCCCCACCTTTCATTGTTCAACAACTAATTCTCTCCTCGACATTTTACTTATACAAAAGATGTGGTTCTTGGAACCCATCTGTGCTAAGAAGCCGCAAGAACAACATATCATCTCTCATGACCTAATTCGCTGGCGGAAAGATGAAGATACGTTGCTTAGAAGGAGGTTTCACTTTGATCCTATCAAAGTGGCCTTCTTCCAGGCAGCTATCCAACTCTTCCCCATAATTGGAAATGATTTTGACAGAATTAAATTCCTACTTATCTTCGCAAGCTACCGCGTTCCTATCGACTACCTATAAGGGCGAATATTCAATCCCACTTCAACAAAACTCAAGGTCCTAGCTAGAATGGTACACCTTCATTATCCCTCTGTTTCCGCCAGACATGTACTGTCGAACGAATACTGGAGCACTAGATATAGGTTCCAGTTGAGAAAGTAAGGGCGAGCATGGCTCGCCTTAACCCTTCTAAGTCTTTATTTTGGAAGATATTCAAGAAGGAGAAGTTTGTCTGCTGAAAGGATAGAGCCTCGGGCTGGATCGGTAACATAGGCCTTGACAAAGTGTTGGAGGAGTCACTATCCCTACATAATTATGGAGCCACTCAATCTCTCCAACCAATTCCGCCTTGGTGTGACTTCAGGGCCTATGTTTTTCTTTAATAAATTTGATTTATTTTCTTTTAATTTTGCTTTTAACAAAAAAATTAATAGAAGTTCGGTTTTTTTCGGCCAAAAATTGGTGAAAAATTCCCATATTGTTTTGGTAAATTTGGATTTTTTTCACCAATTGGTGAAAAAATCCGTGCCTCCACCCTTGAGTGAATGGCGTGATCAATTCCTTCTTTCTGTCCCGCAGCTAGCTGGGAAATCTTGGCAACATGTTGAATGTCTTTCCTCACGATCCCTGGCAGGGATTATTTTCACCAATTGGTGAAAAAAAAATCCATATTCACCAAAAAAATATGGGATAGACGCATCTAACGTGTTCAATTCCCTAACGAGGAACGAATGTTCCTCGTTGTCACGTGTTTTAAAAAATATATATAGTACTCCTGCGCAATTGGTTCTTAGAGATAGTAGTAGCGTCTACTCAAGGGTGGGATCTCAAAGAGATCGCTCTGCAATGCCTGGATTCGCAATCTCTTCTCTTCCTCTAATAGCATTGATCAGTCGTTCGGTCCCAAATGTTTTTCGAAAATTTTATGCCGATGACGCGAACTTCGTTTAAAAGGTGAATGAACTCAAAACTGTAAGGAAACTATTAATTAATGGAGATCCGAAATTCGTCTATCATGTGAATCCAGAAAAAAAGTGTACTTGTGTCTCATTCTTCGATCCCTATTCATGATCTTCCTCACAAGACATCAAAACCTTTATCAACGGAACAATGTTCTTAGATGTTCCAATTGGTACTGCAAAGTTTGAAGAAGAGTCTATACAGTTGAAAGCAGGCAAATGGACCGCACTTGTACAAAAATTAACAGTGATTGCCAACATCGATCCGCACGTTGCATACTGTGGCCTGATAAACTCGGTTCAAATGAAGTGGATATTTTCTTCACGAACTAGTAAGTGCCATGAAGGATGATTTACAGACTTGGGATATGCACTTAAAAATGCTTTCCTTCCCCTAATCGCAGATTGGAATCTAAACCAAAATTGGAAGGTATTACTTACATCTACTTTAAAACTCGGAGGACTTGGAATTATGAACCCTGCCATTACATCTAGTCTGGAGTACGAAAACTCATTAGCACTCGCGGTAACGTATGACATCGGTCACCAAGAATAAGCTCTTTATGATATTCAACAATCAATATTATTAGAGATTGCTTCTGTACGAATGAGTGTAGTTTGAAAGAGCAACTACATAGCGTAGCTGACAATTTCGATTCATTAGTTCACAATGCAATTTCGTACTCGTTTGATCGGGTACATCATCGTGGTTAAGTGCATTGCCCTCGACTTTACGGACCACCTACAATCAGTTCTTGGGCAAATGGATTTGACGACCAAGATTGTTGTTTCGCACGCTGTTTTAAATGGAGTTTCGATTTAGCTTAGCGCCTTACATCTGTCGTCGACAATTTTCATCTAAGCCCCGCCAAGTTCGAATATGCAATCTGCTATCGATAAAGTTGGACTCCGTTGACTTTAGCATCCAAGCACTGTATATGTACAGAACCAATGAAAATTGAACGCACTCTATCCTGTAAGATAGGAAGGTTACCATCAATCCGCCACGATGCTGTTCGAGACATTATTGCAAAGGATTTATCTGATTGTTGCTCGGGCGTCTAAAAAGAACCATTATTGTCCCCAGTCCCTGAGTCTATATGCTTTGAACGTGAAACCACAACAAGGGATTTTCAGTCCCGCCTGGACATTGTCTGCTCCGGACTTGAGAGTGAACGATTTGAGCGAACGTTTTTTGACGTTACCATCTTCTCAATTTTTGCTCAATCGTAAACCAACCGACCTCCGACCAAAACGTTCACTTACAACGAATCTCGCAAAACTGCTAAATACGCCGAGAGAGTAGATATTATTGAGGGCGGTCGATTCATTCCTCTTGCTTTCTCGACATCCGGTGGCATTAGCGATAGGGCTATAAAAGCAATAAAAAAATCGCATCCCTTCTTTCACAAGGCAATCCGGGTGATTATAGTGACAGACTTGCTCATTTAAAGAGAAAGCTGTCTTTCGCGATAGTAAGTGCCGCGTCGACTTGTCTTCGTGCCCCTTGATTAACAACACCGCGACCCGTTCACAATGAGATGTAAAAAACGTCAAAAAATTATTGTCATCAAGCTTAGGGACCCACTTGAGGGTAACGTACGAATTGTAACATTGTAATTTTGTAATAAATTATTTTCTATAAAAAAATACAAAAAAAATAAAAAAAATATTATTAATATCGTTAGATCGAATTGATGAAACTGAAGTGACAGGTCATCGTGTAAATTGATGCTCAATATTATAATAATAACTTTTTAGACATGAATGTTACTACTTGTATAGAGGCTATTTGAGGAAACCAAATAATGTATTTTATCGAAAAAATATTATATTATTAATATTGTTATGTCGAGAGTACTGGCAATCGGGTATCCAGACTGATCATTTAAGTACTTGTCATAATCTGAATTCGTGAATCGTAGATTGTCAGGTTGATTTGTTTCGCAGGAAACTAATCCGACCAATTAGATATCAATTATCATGAAATATACATATATTAATTTGGAATCCAGTTGATTTATAACGTAGCTAACTTAATTCATTCATGCAACGATTTCTTATTCGATAATGTTATGGCAAGTACAGAGACAACGAAAATAATGTAACCTATATAGTACTTATTATTCAAAATCAGTATTAAACAATTATCATTATTGTAACATTATCAAGTATATAGAAGAAATTTACCCAGATTATATGCTTTCTTTTGCTTAAGATACACTCGACCTTTATTCTTGTCTTTTAGATACTTTGAATTTGTATGAGCTAAACAATGTAGTCATGGTTAAAATATATTTCAAGCAAACGGAGTGATTTACTTACCTCCAGATCCATGTAATATGCCGTTATTTTTTAAATCAATTATCGATGTTTCAGGCTTGTAATTATCGATCAGATCTTCCATGTTGACTTCAGTTAGTGATAACTTGCACTTTAATCAAATACACAAATAAAATGTCTTCTAAATAGCGAAATTATCTTTTCACAAATCTTTACAAATTTCAGAATATATTCACAACATTTTAAATGACTCCTAGTTATGTATTATAAATAATAAAAATCAAGAAATTATGTATAAAACTGTAGTCAATTTGTAAATGACCAAGGATAATACTGGCAAAAATTAATATCAATAATTTATATTTTACATTTATAAATTCTAATAAAATTTGAATGTGCAATTTTTAATATCTATACGAAAGGTTTTATTTTACCCTTATAAGTATCGTATAAAATAAATATGCCTTAATTTTACTTTATATAATTTGAAATCATATAATACTCATCTCTGTTTTAGTTTTAACTATGCTGTCCAATATCATAATAGTAGATAAACGATCGTTATATATATTAAAATATAAAAATTATATTAAAGAAGAAACATTTGTGCAAAGAAATATAATGAATTAAATAATAAGGTAGTTGCCTAGACACAACTTTAAGACAGCTTGAACCAAGCTGCCTTAAAAACGCAGATGCGCTGGGGCCGACCGCGCCAAGTGGTTCGATGGCGATGGGGACGAACAAATACTGTCAATCCTCGAAGCAGCTGTATTTGGTTCGTTTGAGCTGCTACGCGTGGGCTGCAACAGCGATAGCAGAAGACACCGCATGTGCGACATTACTGGCGGCTAGGGTGTTCGTGCAAGTGAAATCCCAAACGAGTATACGGCAAGCTTCCCATGGCACAAGAATCGCACCATCGAGTCGTTTTTCATCGTCTCGCGCTAAGCCTGCCGGTTAGAGTCTGGAGGGCGATCCTGAGGCAGCGAAAGCCATTCTCAAAATCTCGTTGACCGCAACATGTCGATGATGACGAGACATTATCCTGTTGCAGTTTAAGACATGAACATTGTGCCGCGGGACCGACACTCCGCAGATACACCAATGCCGTTGAAAGCATTGAACACCGAGCCTCAACGCCACGGCGATAGAAATAGATCCGTCAGCAAGTCGTGTGCCGACGGATGTGATCGGCAGTGCTTCAAGGAACGCCACGGTCCACTTTGATGCTACTGCGATGACTCGGGTTCAAGATTCAGTTGTCCGTGCTTCGTCGACAAGTTTTCGTTGGCATGCTTCGTAGTGTTCGACCATCCATCGTTTTTGAAATATTTGATCCGATGGAATGGTCGTCCGATATTCCGCGTTCCATTGATTTGTGGTATTTTCCCAGTCTGATTCTGAAGGACGAACGGTTAAAGGCGGACAGTTCCGTAGCAGTATCTTCAGTTCCATTGTGTACTTGATGGATAAACCGAACACATTAATAGCAGCATCCAATGCCTGACAAACACCCAGACCTCCCAGATGAATGGGTAGGGTCGCTTGCCTCCAGGCTTCGTTGGGTAGTGGCACATTGAATATTTCGCTTAATATTCTTCGAACTTCAGTGTCGAAAAGTTGAAGCATTTCACTTCCGTAGCAGGGGGTACATCGAAGAAGGAAGCCAATCTTTGGCAAACCGAGTGAGCTACGCAAAATCACGAAGGCGCCGTGAGGGCTTAATTCGATCAACCGGATTTCGGCGTTATGAAGCTCATTCATTGCGAAGCTTAATTCGTTGTTGATGCTTGCTTGCCCGCCAAGCGGCGCACCCAGAAGCTGTGCGTCTAAAGGTGTGATGGTCTTGCACCCTTTAGCTTTCACGCGATAGCTTGGCTCACATTCTTGCTTTCGGTGATCACCTCGCACTTTTGGAAATTTAATTGTAATCCAATTTCGGCTCCGTCAGCCTGAATTTTGTGGATAACGGCCAGAATGTTTTCCACCGTACCGCTCAAGACGCAGTCGTCGAGGTACCATAGGTTCAGACTGGATTTTAAGCATTGTGCCAAGCTCTTGACGGTGAGGCAAAATAGTACAGGATCCAATCGCTCTCCCTGCTACATTCCTTTAATCTAGAGGATACGTTTGTTGCCGAATAGAAGCTCGCTCTAGCTGTCGTAACAAATTCGAACAAACGGTAAAATATGCGGTATTTCTCGAGCAACGCAGCGCAGGATTGCATCTCTGCACAAGCAGTTGAACGCGTTGTAGTAATCGAGTTTTACCATAGTGTGGTTACGACTAGCCATGTCACGCATGAACACGCGAGATGCATGTATTGCCGCTTCGATTCCACGGGGAGTGCCGACGCCTAGCTGTATAGGGAGAAAATGATCGGCGAGCGGATCGGATGAGAATTGACATGCCAGTTTAGAAGCAATATGGCGAATTGTAAATCCGACAGTGATTGGACGGATACCATCATCATTCTTTAGAAAGGTGAGTAACTTTCCGCCGCATAGAATATTAGCAATGTTATCCGGTACTGTTCCCTCCAGAAATGTTATTAGATTCCTTAAAGACGTTACCAAGTGGCTTGCTGAGGTTCCTGCAGAAAATTTTGTGAGATTTCGAGGGTTGAGGCACGCGAAACGCAATTTTAGGAAAGCTGAGTAGACTCCACCGCATCAACTCGTTAGAAGGTCGCTCCGCGATTGCGTCAATAAGCTGAGAGAACTTCGCGGCAACGGCTGATCGAGCGCCGCGCGGAATACGACGGATGACACGAAAATTCCCAGATAATAGTTTAGTGCAAAAAGAGCGCTCGGAGTTTTCGATGGTAGCCACGGCAGGCTCACGGATAGATCTGAACTGGTTGATTTTGTCTGGAATATTGGCAGGCGGAAGTCTGGAACTGCGACAACCTGGCATTGGACCATGTTTTCATACCATGTCGGAAGCGTTAGCGACGAAGAGCCTGCGACAAATTGAACATTGTACTATCCTTTGGCTTATTATGTGCGTATTAGAGTCGGTATTGTTGTTGATTGGCTTTTCCGGTTCTGTTGAGTTCTGTTGAGTTCGTATTGGGATATTCGTCAGTTGTATATCTGTGAGTTGTATTGTATGTTATTTTATTGTATGTTATATTATTGTAAGTATTAATAAACTAAGAAATGTATGTTATGATCAAACAAACTTAATTATGTAAAAACATTATATTGAAAATTAAAATATAAGTTTCAATTTGATCATTACACTTTTCTGAATCATAAATGCTAGCTTTACAAGTGAAAGCGGTAATAAAGAAATATTCTTATAAAAACACGGGTCTACGTTTTTCATATACATAGTTACATAAATGATAAAGATATGTTTACAATTCGTTTATACTTTATGAACAACAAAAATTTTATATTTAAAAAAGCTTTGCTCTAACAATGATGCATTGCTAGATAGCTGATATTCTAATATTTTTATATAAAAAATACCCTAAGCAATTTAATTAAAATATAAAATTATTCCAATCATGTATAGTGCATTCACAATATAAAGTACAGTTTTATTTAAAAAATATAAAGTTCAATAAAACAAATTACAATTTTTACAACAGATACCTTAAATAGCTGAAATGTATTGATAGGATTTTGTAATAAACTGATGCATATCAAGACTGCAACTTAACCTAACATAAGCAAATGTTTTCTCTCTGAAGGGCTGAAATGTTTTAATATTGAAAACTTATATCTATATAATTAATCTTATATATATGTAGAATTCTAACGTTTCCTATCGTAGAAACAATGCATATATCAAAACATAAGTGCACATCGTAATTTCCAAATAGTTCATTTTAAAAATCACATTATTTTTATAGTCTATATTTATGTATGACAATTTTATAAAATAATAAAACATTTTATTTGATGTTTTAATGAACATAATTAAAGATGAGTTTTAGCAAAGCTTATATTGTAAGTTTATGTGCTAAAGTGAAACTACTGTGAGCCAAACAATTTTATCAAACACAGCGTCGTGAAATAAAACAAATACCTTTTCCCATACTGTTCCTTTAATTTTCTCTCCGTCGAGCTTCTCCCATGGGAATGAAGTTGCAGTTTCATGGTCGATGCTTGAATCGCTTGAGCTCCCGTTAACTTGCCATGTAACATTATTTGTCAAATTCATTGACATTGGTAATGGAGGAGCAACAGGAATACATCTACTGTTCGAATTTACGCGACGTTGTGCTGGAATAGTTTCGATAACCTTAATAACTTGTTTACTATTTATTGTATTATTAATGGAAATAAACGATAATAAATTGCCCGATGCTTTGTGACTAGATATTTGAATTTGATTACAAATACTAGGTGGTGATATATTTTCTTCGTTATCGTTCTTGCAGTGCTTGACCATCTTCGTATTAGCATTGTAGCCGTGTGTATCAACGTCAATCTTATTTAGGATACCATTTTGTGTATTTCCATTGCCAGTACCAGTGTTGTTGTGAGCTTGCACAATTATATTAGAAGACTCGACACCATTTGGATGTAATGAAATTTGTTTAGACGGCATATTATCAAGCGATGTCGTTTGAACTGTTAATCTGCCTTTTGACGATGGACTTATGTCATCAATGGTTATTACCCGATTTTGGTTATTTAATTTCAACGATGCGCAAGACTCACTTTCACTGTCATCGATGTTACTTCGTACATATAATTTTATAGATGGACTAGCTGTTGATAATAAGGAAGCGTTAGTATTAGCAACGGACTTAATCGAAGGTGATGCATGTGATGGATTAGATGAAACATATAACATATTCTTAACAGGATGTCGATTCCCCGGTTTATGGTGATATTTTTGGGCATTGCCAAATGTTTCTAGATTATCAAGTCTCGTCAATCTACTGTAATTATAATAATTATGGCTATGATTATTATTAATATCATTTCCGTTATTACTATGAATAGCATTAAAAAAGTGAGCACGCGTATCGGTCGAAGTGGATTTGTGATTTTTCAACGCATTGTGTTGACTAGTGTCACTCGAGGTTTGAACTTTTCTGCCCAGGTGTACAGCTCTACCACAGTGGTCATATATTTGGACGTATGAATTTTTGTGTTGAGTTTCTCTATTTTGGTATTTATTACAATCATTACACGGCAATAATGAATTCAATTGGCTAGCGATACTGTTGCTGCTTGAGCTACTAAGATTAATGTTTTTATTTCGGGCAGCTGCAAAAATATACGAATCACGATCGATATCTTTCATCGAGCGATGAACTTCAGAATTTATCGATTCAAAATTGTATATACGCTCATTCAAAGGATATTCTACAAATTTCGTAACCATTCGATCGGTTATTAAATTGAGTTTTCCTTAACTAAACAAAGGAAATGATGTTAAATGATGACTAAACAAGCCTATTAATATAAATAACTCAAATATGAGAACATTCTTTATAAGAATTTTAATTATAAATACCAACTTTGAATATGCATTTATCAAATTTATCAAAGTAATTATATAAAGTAACATGTAAATGGATATCTACAGATAATATAAAATTAGTTTAAAGTTGGTTGTAAATAGCATTTTATCCACACGAGAACAATTCTCGTGTGGATAAGATGCAATTTAAAGCTAACTTAAGTTGCCACACGAATGTAATTCTATCAAATTATTATTTAGTTGTACCGCTGACTAGGATGATTATCGTGTGACCAGTCAAATTTAAATTGTGATCGTAATTTTACAAGCAGTGCTTACACATATAACTCCGCCATGGCCGGTCCCAAGCCCATGTTGAGAAAAGAGGAAGGGAGTATAAACAAGAAAAGTGTATCAATTGGACGGAACGAACGGACTGAACGAACATATTGAACGATCGACCTGAACGAACAAAATGAACGAACTGGCAGTACGAACACACTGAATTCGTCTGCGGGATAATTTTTTTATCAGTTTGATTATTTTTATTATTCTTAGGTGGCTTGTAAGTGCGCCGTTGGCACGCATTTGCCACTCAAAATAAATTTCCCTCTATCTATAAAAACGTCTATATAAAGATTAAGGAAAAATTCACTATATGCTTAATGCAATGAAGTAGCTTATGTTTTCGAAGTCGTTGCAATGCAATCACTTCCTTTCAGTGTAATACTCAATTGCGGAATCACTTCGATGACCAAGATAAATCAGATCAGGTAACTGAGTCGCCGTATACTAAATTATTTATAAATTAAAATAATGATAAATAAATATAAAATAAGAAATAATTAATAATTAAATAATGACAAATAATTATTAATAATTTAATAATTTTTTATAATATTTTATATAATTTATATAAAGTTAAAATTTAAAAGTGAAATTTAAAATAAAATTTAATTTTTGAATTGATTAATAAATAACAGACGATGTATCAGTACAATGATTAGAAGTGTTCAGGAGGAACTGATATGTTATCAGGTTTAGACACCTATTCCTCGACCCAACACAGCTGCGAGGTCAAACACGTTCTAATGGAGTATTTTCTCTTATTAAATTTTATTATATAGTATCTTATTCTAATATAAAGTATATTATTTATTATCCATCCATAAAAATTTTCGCTAATGATTTTAAATTTATTTTTAATATTATTGTGTTAATTTATATTTTACTATATCCTGTATGATGATATTTGTATAGTAACCTAGTTTAAAATATGCATCTATTAAATTATTTAAATGATTTTGAAGAAATACAATATAGTTACAAATTGTTGCATTATTTAATGAATTATATCTTATATTATATGGTATGCATGAATGTTCATGCAAAAATATGTTTCTTGTAAATTTAAATGCCATCTTTACAATATAAATTAATAGTATTTTAATTGATGTTGATTTAATGTTTATATCTAGATATATACGTTCTTTATCATTAATATTGGTTTTATTAAGAATAAAGCTACTTGGATAAATTTGTTAACTTATAGAATTTTTGCTAAGATATTTAAGGATTCTATTAATTCAATTTTACCCATATATTTGTTTGCGTGATGGTTTAATTGTTGATAAATAGGCGTTATAGATATTATAAGACATACATGTATATATATTTCCGAATAGATATATATATAAGTCAAAGTCGTAATCTTTTGATGGTAATTATTAAATTTGTGAAGTATAATTTTTTTGACGAATTAAAATTTTTCAATTAATTAAACGATGATATTATCATAATCTTATCAAATAATATATTTCTCGAAAAAAAATAGTTCTTGTAAATTTAAATATGCCATTTTTACGATATAAATTAAAAATAGGTTTAATTTATGTTAATTTAATAAACATATCAAGATATATACTTTCTTTATCATTACTATTGGTTTTATTAAGAATGAGGCTGCCTGGATAAATTTGTTCGCTTATTGAATAAAAAGTATTAGAGTTAAATACAGATATATCATTATTATATCGAAACATATATTTCATATATTTATATTGTTTAGATTTAGTTTTTACACAGTTATGAACGAATTCATATTCTATAAAGCTTAAAAATAAGTCAGCTATAATTGGGTTACTATTACCTCTAATTGGAACACTTTATAGAATATAAAGTGTCCCGTTGAAACACTTTATATAGTATTATATACATCAATTTTAAATAATTGATGTCTTTACTTTTAAATAAATCTTACTTTGAAGTTTTTACAGCTGCCGGTGATCCTCATGACACCATAAATATTTAAGTTATGGTGATTATTTTACCGATAAGGCATATTACTCATGTATGATCCGTTTTATACAAGATTCAACTGCATATGTCGTACCGCAAGTAGGTTACCCATTTTAGCTTTGAGAAGCCTTTGATAAGCATTCAGTATACAAATAAAAACAGAGAATTTATTATATGAGTAATGTAATGTTGAAACTTGAATTACGTCATTATAATTCCTTCTATGAATTCTTTGAAATTCATTGTAGTAAATTCCAACGGGATCAATTGTTGACAAAGATAATTAATTATTTTAAAGTTTTACCGTTCCTTGGAATCATGATGAAACTAGTAATATATAAATTATGGTAATGATTTTACCAGGATTGCATGCAACACTGTAAGACAGCTTCTATTTTCGTCTTAAAGCATTCTTGTCAGTTATAGCACATTCATAGCTTACACACAAGAAACATAATATAAATTAATTGATCTATTGTTGTTTTGAATAACCTAAAACGAATAAAAAACTACAATAAAAACTTATCGAATTTTTTAATGCTATTTGCAGTTGTAAAATAATAAGATAGTGATGATCTTATTAAATAACAACAAAATTATTTATAAACTAACGTTATATATTCTTAAAATTCCGGTTCTCTCGAAAATAATTAATTTTCTTAAACTATAACTTCATTTAAACAAAGGTAGTTTGCAATTGTACATGCGCAGCAATTTTCCAAATTGCAATCCGCTCTTTGTATTACAGTGTAAATCTTCATCTAAAATGCGAAGTTTGCTTTACTGAGGTAGTAGTCGAGCGAAGGTAATATATATGCTTATCAGTTGAACTAGTAGTAACCACATTTGCCATTTAAACAAAATACTCAAAATTTGTAACCAAAAAAATATAAATTAAAGAGCACAAATTTAAAATGTAACAAAAATATTATTACAAAGGAAAATGACAGTATATATTAGTCCTGCACAACTTATTCGTACTTATCGTCGTTACTAGTAGTAGTATTTATACTTGAATTTTATCACCTCGTAAATGCTTCTGGTTTTTATTTTGACAATTTCAAATTTAGTTTCATAATCAAAAATATGTATACTCTTGATCTATTAAATCAACGATGTTAATAAAATAAGCAAATTTGAAAAATTTCAAAAATAAATGTTCTTATATGTCTCTTAAAATTTACAATAAATCAGTATATATTTTTTATTAAGATTTTAATAAATTGATACGATAAAAAACTAATGCCTAATAGAAATATAATACTTATCAAGTAGTATTATAGTGACAATTAAATTTGAAGGATTTAAATTAAAATAACTAAATAATTTGTAATTTTTAAATTTAATTTAAATTTTAAAGTTTCAAACACATTGTTCACATGTATGAATAGCACAAGCGTTTTATAAAATTTATTTTCTAAATACAGTCTATACATGTCATCAGTAAGCATTGATTAATATAAATTTCTCAATTATTGATAATTTACTCAATTATAAATTATTAATTCATGCTATTTTAGTTATACATCGAAAAAAATTATATTTTCAAATAACGTGACATTAAATAATTAATATTAATTATTAATATTATTGGTTGTTAAAAAGAGCATTTTAGGAGTCTTCTTAATACGATAAATATGCCCTCTATTATAGAAGTAGAGCCTTTAGAACCAACGGAAGAACTCATCTCTTTGGAAGAGATAATTGATGTTATTAAAAAACTTCGTAATAACAAGTCTTCTGGAGTAGAAGAAATTCGACCTGAAGCTTTAAAGGCTCTCGACGTTGTTGGCATGAAGCGGCTAACACGAATCTTCAATGCTGCATTGAAGTCGGGCAAGGTTCTTTGTGAGTGGCGAACTGGGGTGGTGGTACCGATCTTTAAGAAATGTGACCGAAGATTGTGTTCTAATTATCGAGGCATCACTCTTCTTAGCCAAACTGGAAAGCCTCTTGCTAGAATTCTCGAGTTAAGGATACGGCCTATAGTTGAGGGATAGTTGCAAGAGGAACAATGCGGCTTTCGTTCAGGTCGTGGAACTACGAATCAGCTCTTTACTCTCTCAACTATCCTTAAACAGCCTTGAGGGTTCACTCAACCGGTCTACATGTGTTTTGTAGATTTATAGAAGGCGTTCGACCGAGTTCCACGAGAGAGGTTGTGGGAGATACAAAGAGAGTATGGAGTACCACACTATCTTCGGGTAGCTGCGGATTCTCTGTATGAACAAAGTATGAGTTGTGTTCGTGTTCTAGGTAGAAAGTCTGAATCATTTCCAGTAGGCGTTGAGCTTCGTCAGGTTTGTCCTTTGTCTCCACTTTTGTTCCTTGTTTACATGAACAAAATTTCAAGACGGGCTGCTTTGACGGGTGTCGGTATTTAGTTCAATTCCATCAGGGTATCATCTCTGCTTTTTGCAGATGACGTTGTTTTGCTGGCTTCTTGTCCTGAGGATTTACAATGCCAACTAGATCGATTCACGATGGAATGCCAAGCGGCAGGGATGTTGGTTAGTACAACCAAGACTGTCTCTATGTGCTCGTATCGGATTCAAACGCCAATGTCAATCCAGATTAGAGAAAATGTTCTTCGTGATGTGGAGGATTTCAAGTATCTTGGGGTATTGTTCTCGAGGAACGGCAGGAACATCAAGGAGATTGAGAAGCGGATTTGTGCAGCTAACGCAGCAATGCGTTCTTTGTACAGGTTTGTCGTGGTGCAGCGGGAGTTGAGACTTCGGGCGAAGATTTCGGTTTATCATGCAATCTTCGTTCCTATCTTAACATATGGTCATGAGCTTTGGGTTATGGTTAAAAGGATAATATCTCGGATACAGGCGACCGAAATGAGGTTTCTTCGCGGTATTGTAAGTCTTAGCCTTAGAGATAAGGTTAAGAATTAGGTCATCTGGGATAGACTCGGAGTAAAGTCATTCCTTTTCCACAACGAAGTAAGCTCAGGTGGCTAGGACGCGTCCTGAGGATGTCTCGGGATCGCCTTCCTCGGAGTGTTTTCAAGGCCGGACTCTCTGGAAAGAGACCTCGAGGTAGACCTTGGTACAGGTAGAGAGATCAAATCTCGAAACTGGCCGAAGACCGCCTTGGGCTATCTGAAAGAGAACTCTGGTCTGTCGCTCAGGATCACGATGTCTGGAGTAGTTTGGTTCGTGCACTGCTCCACGACCCGACACCCGGATCAGTGGTTGACAGGAAAAAAATTATATTATTTATTTTTTCTTATCGAGAAGTTGTTGTTATTAATATTATTACTAATAATATTGTTTTACTGACTGTTTTTTGTTTAATTGATACTTACAAGAGATAAATTTATACCAGAGATTTCGAAGTAAACCGTTTTCTTATTCTCGCTGTTGTAAGTGTAGTGATTCTGCACCAAAATGTATAAGTTGTCCTTGCAAGAAATCAAGGAGATCATGTATCGACTGCCTAGCTACCAGTTGCAAAAATCGTATTAAAGAAAAGCCGATTTTATTGGACTCTATCATTCCTTCCTCAAAGCGTAGGAATTTATCACAGTCAGTGAATGGTTGCGCTAACGTTATTAGTAACATTAATGGTGAAGGGTACATGGTTTACTCAAGTATATCTTCTAATAGTACTACACCCTACCTAATCTCATAATTGAAATTGTATAGTATTAAAGTTACTAATAAATCTACGGCGCTCTTAAATAGTGGCAACGATAAACAAACCAACACAGTGATTGACATCGACTCGATTTACAAAGAAATCAATTTATCGGCTCCGGATTTGTTTGAGCTACCAAAATGTAATGCAAGCGTCGAGTTCATCGACAAGTTAGCGTCATTTTATCGTTTATGCGTCGACGATCAAACACAGACAGAATTAAGTATTAAATATTAAATCATCCCTACAGGGATGTGTCAGATAATTTTGCAAAAAACGAAATCTCGTCGTGGGAGTGCAAGACGAAAAAAATATTGAACACAGGCAGAAACTCTTAAATCTGGATTACCAGATTTCACACAGTGAGTACGAGCCAAGTCTTTAACACAAGCCAAGTACGGAGAGCGACAGTTCGATTTTTGGTTGTGTCAAATTTCAAAAGGAGAAGAGTTGGTAGTCAGCCTTCTGACAAGCCCGGGGCTAACAGCATGTGGCAAAAAGCGGGCGAAACGAAAACGGCTGGGGCAATGGCGCCGTTAGTAGTCAGGGTGTATGGAATTGGATATCATGAAGGAAGGATTCTGTAGTTGGTTTTCAATGTGAAAGTCACCTTATGTAATCGAGCAACTCTACAATAGATAAATAAGCATCTATCAAAGGATCACCAACCCGATTTCAATCGATCTTCATGATCCCGAACGAAATAATCTATATATAATAGTGCACGGATGCGCTGAGTAGACAACGGTCCAGGATTTCTTTCGAAATACGGCATTTATTACATAATGGTGTTGCTTGTTAGACTGGACTGATTCACGACTTTCAGTCACCATGGCACTTCTAGACGATCAATGAGTATCCGGCAACACTCATCAGTAGAATGAAGTACTCACTGATCGTTTCAGTTGCCTGTGTGACATTGTGAACAAAGGCGTTCTCCGACACTTTGCTTAATTGTCTGAGGCTTTCGCTCTTAACCAGATCGAATTGCTGTGCGGACCATCCTTAAACACTAGGCAGAGGTTGTTGCTGAATTGTCGCTGCACTCGTTGGATCCTAAATGGATACGGCAGGTATAATAGTAATGCACGAATGTGCTGAGTAGACAACGGTCCAGGATTTCTTACGAAATACGGCACTTATACATTTATTCGCACAGCAATTCGATCTAATAAAGAGCGTAAGCCTCAAACAATTAAGCAAACTGTCGAAAACGCCTTTATTCACAATGTCACACAGGCAACCGAAACGACAAGTGAGTACTTCGTTTACTGATGAATGTTGCCGGGTACTCATTGATCGTCTAGAAGTGACATGATGACTGAAAGTCGTGAATCAAAGTCCAGTCAAACAAGCAACACCATTATGTATTAATGCCGTATTTCGAAAGAAATCCTGGACCATTGTTTACTCAGCACATCCGTGCACTACTATTATATATGCCGTATCCATAAAGGATCTAACGAGTGCAGCGACAATTAAACAACAACCGTTGATATCAATTCAAATTCTCTAACGACATTTACAAGCCATTTAATTCCATTTAACAATAACCCCATCATCAGGCCGATAGTGATTAGTGAAGTATCTCGTACAATCGTAGGAAAAGTTCTGGTAATGTGAATTGGTATATACTTAATGATAGTGTTGAAATGCGAATATTTGTGAAGTGGACAAATATGCAGGGTTGTAACACCGGTTCGTTTTATTTGACAGCTATACATGAAAGACAGTGTCATGTTTGTTGAAGTTAGATGCTCGAAATGCATTTAACTGTGTGAACCGTAAATTGGATCTTGCAAACATAGAATATGTATGTCCTACAACAAGGAACACATTTGAACATATGTCAAACATATGTGGACCAGTTTGCTCATATCAAAATTGATAATTGGATAGAATCATTAAAAAACTTGAATTTTGGAGCGAATGAAGATCCATACGTCGCTTTTGCAGCTTTGACGCAAGTGCTTCAATTCAAGTGAAATTATGTTCAACGAACTTGTTTGTCTAGTAGCACATGTTACGAACGTCTGCCTTCGTATATATTCCGCATGATCATTCTTTAAGTGGCAGGAGTAGATTTAAATACGGAATAACGTGATTCGATAATAATTTCATTAAGCTAAGGTGGATTTGGTATAAAAGATCCGAATAATAATCGTAATTTGGAATATGATTGTTCATTTTGCATGAGTCAATCACGAAGTGATTTTAAGATTAGTTATGCCCAAATTACCCGAGAAATAATAACATATAAGTAATAATCTTTAAAAATTCGATTGATGAGTGTTTAATCAAAATCAGCGACTATTAAAATTTTTCTCTATTTTGCAGTCTGTAAAGGGGTATCAAATTGGCTTTCAGCAAAACCTTTAATAATACTTGGTAACCACTTAAGCAAAAAAGTCAATTTCAAGATGTCCTTGCATTATGATATGGATGGAAACCTCCGGACTCACCAATGAAATGTTTGTGTAAACACAATTTTGATATTTGTCGTGTCGTTCCTTATAAATCCGCCAGTAATCAAGCAATAAGACATAGCGTGGTCCGAGATATTATCGTTAAAGAACTAGCCGATGCATACAGTTCAACATCAATTAAACCTCATTTACAACCATTGTCTGGAGAAATAGTTTTCAAAAATTAAACAACGACACTTTATCGTAATTCTGGAGTTAATGTTTTGTTTTACGGTCTGTTTGGGGATAAGACGGAGCAGTAATTATTTGACATTTGTGTTTTCAGCCATCTTGCTCCTTATTATTCATCTGGCACGATAGGCAATGCTTTTAACCATCACGAGACTAGAAAAACATCCAAGTATGGTGAAAGATAACACGGTTTGAAAGTTCATCATTTTATTGTATCGTCCTTTCCTCCAACAGTAACCGTGGCAATACACACATATGATTCTAAATAAAACAGCAACGATACGCGCAGATAGAACTTATGATAATTACAACGCCTGCATCCAAAATATAAGGTGTATAATTGGTTTTGCTTTAGCAAATGTCTTCGACGGGCTACTCGTACGTTGAAAGTTTTGTGAGCATGGAACACGACTTAACAACTATCATTTGACTATATTTTTATATGTTTGTTCTTTTTTTAAATAATATTTTTAAAAATATTGTTTTTATGAAATTATTATGTTTTAGTAAATAAGATTTTGTTTAGAGAAATTAAATAAAAAATTGTGAATAATAAGATAATTTTAGAATATTGTAATGTGGACGGTATCTTAGTAAATCACGATAAATACGCAGTAGTCAAGTTTCGAATAGGTCATAATATATCAACGAATGATAAGTTGATCATGATTATTTGTCATTAAACATAGCCAAACAGGTCCCACTCTCAGTAAGGGTTGAGTTCACGCTGAACATTTTCAGATCAAATCAATGTAATTTATTGTGCTGCTGGGCCTGTTGTAGCAGTTTTAGTTTATTATCTTCGAAAAGTCATGAAGTAGCCAAAAAATAGTTTTAAATCGAGTAACTTCCGGAATAAAGCTGTAAAGTCTTATTTGGCAAGAGCTCATTGTAACAAATGTGAAAATATATTAATAAAATTAGCGAAACTTCTGAAAACGTCATTTTTCGTAATCAAAGTTTCGCCGTCAAATATTTTGATCATAATAAACGATCAACCTCTATCATTAGAAGCGAAAAGTTTATTGAAGATATCAGTTACTACAAACTGGAAATATGCAGTAGCAGAAGCTATTATTGATTCATCTGATCGTAATTCTCCAGAATTTTTAAACCTTTTTTAAATATGAAGCCTAATCTAAAAGGATCACTTGTTCTTAAGATGTATCTCGATGACTATCATCAAACTGGTTTTTTGTAACTCCGTTGATGACTTTGAACGTGTAAGGTGCAAGCAAATGTCAATATTTTAAAATACGTTGTGATGATCTGTTGTAGGCATGCTGCATTTAGGCGCTGAGTAAGCTAAACTTAAGTCAAATTAAAAAAATACCTGAGCTTTAACTGTTAGTTTTTGTTGTTCTCTAATTCTCTATTTTCGCGAGAGAAGGTTAAGAGGCTTGCATAAATAAATCTTTCAAATTAATTATTAGTTAATTATTTAATTTTTATAATTTAAACTATTATATATTTAAATAAAAAAAGTAAAGTATTTAGTATACTACATGAGGACATGTTGTTACGATAAATGTAAAACATACAGTTCTATCTTTAATGTTAATTGCCAAATCTCTAAAAATATTAACATAGCTGTCCTGGTGGAAATTGCATGTTACAAATATGGTGTCATTATGCAAAAGAATTGGTCATACCTACATTATAATAAATTAAAAATTAATCGCTGCCTAATCTAGAAATGAATTGGGTTTACCTTTAATTAATGTTGCGCATTCAAGGTGATCAAAGTTAAGCTTACTTGCATACAAATATAGTTTGAAACATTTAATATGCATTATAGATTTTTGTGTTGTTAGTGTGTGAAAATTGTCAAGGTAGCAACTACTACCTTGATATGAACTGTAATGAGATGAAGCCATACTAATATACCAATTTCACGCTTATACAAGAATTTATATTTAATAATGCTGTCAAAGTTATTTTATGCTGTAAATAGAGACAAAGTGTGAAAATCATTTAGTTCTAAAATAACCATAGCTTTTAGAAAGCTAAATAGACGACAGTTCTACGAATATACTGCTAATTATGTTAGTAGTGTACGCTATTAATCAGATTAAAATATGTGTTGCGTCACCTATAAAATATTTTATTATAGTAAGTCAAAAGTTTGTTAAGTATAAGAAATTATATAATTTAAATTATATAATAATTTTATAATATTTTTATAATTTTTCAAATTATTAAAAACACACACTTATTTATATTCGGATAATTAATTTGCATAATTATATTATAACTTGAATCGAAATAAAGAAATCAAAGTTTAGTTAATAAAAGTGAATAACCAATAAATTAATAAGTTAACAATAAGTCAATAAGTTAAAAGAGGTGATAAACTTTTAGTTTAGTTAATAAATCAAAGTACAGATTAAAGATATTATTGAAAAATATGTAAAAATGCAAAATAGTATGATCGTAACAGGGATAATGTTTATAAACAACCTACCTGTTTTGCTAAATAGCTAAAAAGATATAAAGTGCTAATAAATATTTAATGCAATATTTTAAAATTTAACTTAAAAATAGACCGGTTTTATCAAAGATCTTTAGTTCCGTTGTAATGTGATCCTTGTTTCATTCGAATTTTATTTTATAATTGCAAAATTTGAATTTGAAAAAAAAAACAAAAATGTTTTGAGGACTAATTTTACAAAAACGGAAGACGAATTAAAGAGACTAATTTACAAAAGGAGTCAATAGAAATTCTGCGTTATAAATTTTATAAATAAATTGTTTTACATAAATATGGAAAATATATAGTTAGCAATATAAAGAAACAAATGTTCCTTTTTAGAACCTTA
Organism: Pomphorhynchus laevis; assembly: GCA_012934845.2. NCBI lineage: Eukaryota > Metazoa > Acanthocephala > Palaeacanthocephala > Echinorhynchida > Pomphorhynchidae > Pomphorhynchus > Pomphorhynchus laevis. The sequence goes on along the minus strand of WNNJ02003385.1, from coordinate 40,306 downwards.
TGAACATGTAAAAATGTACATTTTAATAATATTTAGTGATCGGTAATTGGATTTGTATTTAGAAATAATATACCCTTTGTTCATACATATTATTCGAGTTCGTTCTTAAAAATACATACAATTAAACATCTCGAATGCATATTACATTTGCAATTACATATAGATATTACAAATTTAAATGCATAGACACTGCATTACAAGAACGTTCTCCCTACGAAATATTAATAAAGATTTCCTTATAAATAAAAAATACATGAATGATGGATATAAATACAATAAGCTCAAAACCGAAAGAAAAAGCATAATCATCTTCTGGAAAACACAGAATCAAGTTAGCGTAATCATTGCAGTCCGCAGTCAGTTTGTTAGTATTCCAGTGAGATTATGACACACCAGCAAGCATCAAGTTGTTCGCATTCGAACTGAATAACTCAGGGTCTGTCAAACAACTGAGTGTCTAATCAAGGCGTACTACGGTCGGTAGTCTCGACGTGAGGAGCTTCAGAAAACTTAGTATTTGCTATGAGAAATGTCCTTTTGAGAAGAAGACTAATCCGGAGATTGCCCAGGTGCACCAGAGGCGCACCTGATCACTTCTTCTTAATGACATATTTTGAGCCCGTTTCAGGGCCAACCTGGCTATCTTCAGGACACTATTCTACGAAATATAAAAACAATATATTGATGTCACGAGTAAACATGTCTAAATTATGTCATACCTGATTAATGCCATTAAGTATATCATAGTTAATTACTGGATTTTCTGCAAACTTACGCTATATTTGTAAATGCTAAACATACTATTTTCGATAATTCATATTTTGTTATTAACGACGTATCGATTACATGCTAATCACAAACCGATGTTTTTCATTAAATATTAATAATAATTGTAACTGCAATACCGCAGATGTAGTGTATCTAATACAATGTACATGTGGATTGCAATATATAGGAAAAACATATCAAATGTTAAAAACTAGGTTTAGGCAACACATATATAATATACAGCATAATAGTCAAACTATATTTCATAAACATATGAGATGAATAAGACGATATTAAAAACTGTAAATTATTTATTTTAGAACATATTATCGAAGAAAGCATATCAATATTAAATCAAAAACTATTAGAAAAAGAAGATTTTTGGATTAAAACGCTTAATTCCATGTACCCATTAGGATTGAATGACGTGGTACAAGGAATTGGCAGAAGTAGTATAATACATGACAAACAACTATATTATAATAATCCGGTTAAACGCAAACCAAGAAGTCATGGTGATAAAAGGAAAAGGAAAAATAGAGTTAAAAATAATAAAAAAGATATGTATATAAATGAACAATTACAAATATTAAAACAACTTTTAAGAGATAATAAGCTAAAGAATATTTATGTAAATATAAGAAGTTTTTCTAAAGATATCATATGTTCAATAAATCAAAAATTAATTAACGACTATGATAGGCTAAGTTGTATAATAGACAGTTATTGTAATACAAAATACTATAATCGTACAATAAATGTTAATAATAACAATAGAAAATATACATTAACCATAAACTTCATTAATAAATGTATAGATAACATAAATATAACCGGACTTTTAAATAATTCTAAAAGTAAAGAAATAATAGGGTCAGATTTAAGTAAATATATTCCTAAAATAAGGTATAAACTCCTACCACCATTAAGACGAAAAATTTGTAATTATAATAAAGAATTAAAATCAATATGTAACGATAATATTAGAAACATAATGGAAACATAATGCAATTGTAAAAGTCTTAGTTTTGATAAAATAATGAACATATATGTACCCATAATCTAGAATTAATTGAAAATTGTGAATTAAGAAAGCTGCTATCAAAAGGGTATAAATAGAGATTGAATAATAACAACGACAAAAATAAAATTTACAATTCGTTATTTAATAACTTAAATGATTACTTTAGTAAGCTGATTAATAATGAAAGCTCCTATATATCAAAGATAAACATTTAGAAAGGTTATATATTTGATAAAATTAAAAATAAAATGAAAATAACAAACAATTACAAAAGGAAAGGTAAAATTAACAAAGATATGTATACAGAACTTACTAAATTAAAGGATAACTATATAATAACAACTATTGATAAAGCTAGTAATAACTTTGTCTTCATAAGCAAAAAGCTTTATTATGATATACTGATGAAAGAAGTTAATTATAATGATTTAAATGTAAATCCAACATATGAACGTAGTGAGTTAAATTTAGAAACAGTTATTACAAGTCACTGTTCTATAATGGATAAAAAGGGTATAAAGGTTGAATTAGATAATAAAACTATACCTATATTATATTGGAATCCAAAATTACATAAAAATCCAATAAAACCTAGGTTCATATGTAGTGCGTTTAAATGTACATTAAAACCACTTTCTGTTTATATGAATAAAATACTTAAAGTAATTAAAGCACATTTTAAAAAATATTGCAAGGTAATCGAAATTAATACTGGTATAAAACACTATTTCAGTATTAATTCTACAAAAGAATTTTTAGAACAGACAAAAGGAATAAATTTTCAAAATATAAATACATACGATTTTAGTACGCTTTATACAAATCTAGATTTAGTAGATATTAAAGAAGCGTTAGTAAAATTAATTAATCTTATATTCGGAAAAATATATACATATATATGTTATAATAATTATAACGCCTATCTAACAAAAATTAAACCATCAAGTAAATATAAATATATGGATAAAATTGAATTAATAGAATCCTTAAATATTTTGATAAATCAAAATTATTTAAAAGTAGGGACATCTGTATTTAGGCAAGTAAAATGTGTTTTATTGAAAGGTAATAGCAGTCCAATTATAGCTGACTTGTTTTTAAGCTTTATAGAATATGAATTTGTTCATAACTGTTTTAAAAATAAATCTAAATTATATAAAGATATGAAATATATGTTTCGATTCATTGATGATATGTGTATTTAATTCTAATGATTTTTATTCAATTAGTGAGCACATTTATCCAGAAAGCCTTATTCTTAACAAAACCAATATTAATGATAAAGAAGGTGTATATCTAGATATGAACATTAAATTAACATTAACTAAAACTACTATTAATTTATATCGTAAAGATGACATATTTAAATTTACAAGAAACATATTTTTGCATGAGCATTCATGCATACCATATAATATAAAATATAATACATTAAATAATTAAATTTTAAGAATTGCAACAATATGTAATGATATTGGCTTTCTTCAAAATCATTTAAAATCATTTAAAATCATTTAATAGATACATATTTTAAACTAGGTTACTATAAAAATAACATCAAGCAGAAAATAGTAAAATATATAAATCAACACAATAATATAAAGAATAAATTTAAAATCTTAAGTGGCAAATTTTTATGGATGGATAATAAATAATATACTTTGTATTAGAATAAGTTACTAGATAGTTATTTCAGAGGAAATACATCATTAGCATGCATTTGGTTCCGCCTCTATGTTGGGTAGAGGAGCTAGGGTCTGAAACCTGATAGCACAGCAGTTTCTCCTGATGACCTCTAATCCTTATTCTGATACAACGTCTGTTATTTATTAGTCAATTCATAAAAATGACGTTTATTTTAAATTTCAATTTTTTATTTTAACTTGATTTAAATTATAGAAAATCTAAAAGCAATTATTAATTTTATTATTTAATTATTAAATTTTGATTTAGCATTATTATGTTTTGTTTATTTTATAATTATATTAAATACGTAGACTCAGTTAGCTGATTTGATCTTAAGCATCAGGTAAGTATTGACTGTACGTATTTGATTTTTTTAAAGAGATGCATTTATGGACTTATTAATTTTAAGCTATTTGTTGTATTTTCCAACTTAATATTATAATTAATTTTTTGAATTTCTTCATAGTATATCATTAATTTTACTAATTTATTGATAGCTATTCTGTTTAAAAATTAGTATCACATGTTTAAAACACATGGTTTATTTTACAGATATTTTTTATTTAAAATATAATAAAATGTAATGGAAGAAACATAATTACCAAGTGCTTACAAGCTACCTGAAATATGAATTGACATAATCCATTTTTACTAATTTTAATAATTTAAATATCTGTCAGGATTTTGGAATTAAGATATCATGTGATCCGTGTATGCCGCGAATCGTTTTCACAAGAATGTATAGCTACTGCCACCAATGATAATGTGGTTAAATAAGTTTTAAGACATCACATAAGAATTAACACCATCTGTTTTTATGTTTATAGTAGATTCTTTTGATAAATAAAAATTTTAAATGCACCATTTGTGATAAATTGAGCAGCCTCTGGCCATACAAAACAATAAAAACACATGATAAAGTTATTTATTTTTAGTTACACTAAAAAGCCACATATAAACATAATTTCACAGTAAACAGAAATCGAAAAGAGCTGTTTGCGAGACATATTCGTATAGTCTCTCATTCAATTTTTTTAGTTTCACCGTGCCAGATTAATCTCGCTTCATAAAATCTAATGACGATTTGTGGACAGCGAATATTGGCTTCCGCAGCCGGTACTAGATCTGCATCTTCAGAGTTTTTCCATTTCATTAGGAACATAAGCTTTCCACCTGTATCAGTTGCCCCGATTATGTGATCCGGTTCAAGACCTTTTGCAAAACCTTTCTTAGCAGATACAATAGATGTAGTTGATTTATCTAATGCTGCTGCTCTATTTGAAAGTATTCGTGCATTGTTCTTGGCACAAGGCTTACCAGATTTTCTTCGTTTAGAAACATTAGGATTACATCTCGAATTTGATAAATTACTAGTCATAGATAATTGACAATTACTATCATTATTGTAATTTGTCGACGATGTTCGTTCTATTATAATTGACTGCTGCTGTTGATCCTTTTCAAATTGTTCAATTAATTCAGGACATTCCAAATTCTCTTCGGGCTCCCATGTATTTTCTGAATCAGAGTAGCCTTTCCATTTTAAAAGGTATTCGATTTTTCCTTTACGTGCCCGCTTACCAGCAATCCGTTCAACGATGTACTCCTCTTCACTAAGATTATGTTCATCGTCGGAACTAGATTCTACAGACGGACTAGTTTTACTATCACGCTTGTTATGACGATCCATTATTTTTTATAAAAATCTAAAAAGTTCATGTTCTAATAATCTTCTGCAGCATACAATGATTAAATATTAAAGTTACTAAAAATAGTAATTAAGATTACTATTTATTTCTATTTTAGTTTATAAATTTACATAAACGGGGTAATGTTTAGTTAAATATACCGTCTTTTGCCGGTTCTCAAATTTTGCAAAACCGAAGATATTAGTACATTATGTACGTAATTATTCAGATTTTAACCCAGTATAATCATATTTCGAGATATTTAAATTTTATTTTTTAATTAAAAATTAAACATAAAAATGTGTAGTGCATATTACGACCTGAAAAGTGAATTACCTTATCAATAGACAAGTGTTGATAACATAAAAATGTATATAAAGTAAAAGATAGTAAAAGAATCTTATGATAAAAAAAATATTTTTTTGTGATAAAAACATAATTTTCTTAAATATTTCAATTATAAACACTGATTTTTTCATATTATTTGAATCATCGAAGTCGAATAATGTCTTCCAAAAGATTTCCAAAGTAATGTAAATTTATTAAGGCGCGAACTTCGCCTCCCAGCATGTTCGCTCAAATAAAGGTCCATCCATTATTGTTTGCCCTTTCCTCTATAACATGTTTTAATGGACGGCATTCTCAAATTTTTCAATTATGGATACTGATTATGCATACTACTGATGATTATCCAATTATGATTATCCAATTATGCATACTACTGATGTTTTAATTTATACTAAAAGGTCGCCCAAATTACATAATATTTTTAATCTAAAACCTAAATTTAATGAATTTTCTGTAGCATATAAAATTCATGGCGAAAGTTCTAATTGCTCATTATTATTAAGACAGGACATGGATTGGAAAAGCGTATCACACAGCATTAATATAACATAAAACTAAATAATATGTTGGAAGCTAGACCGCATCATATATTTCATTTAGATCATAAGGTTACTTTTGATAAAGCTTCCATTCAATCATATAAAAGTGATTACCTGTCACATGTCGAACAGGAGGCCTAGTTTATAATAAAGGATAATATTATCCCGAATAATAAAGCTGATTTTTATTTTCAAATATCATATTAGTTTCGTTTAATCATTGATTTATAATGAGCTAAATAATTTTATTTTAATATTAAGTTTTATTAATACGAATTCGTGATTAATAGTTTCTTATTTTATTGGTTTTTCGAATATTTAAAATTTGATTTTTATGTTTTTAAATTTAATTTGTTTTGTCTTCAATTACAATTCTACAATTTTCTTTATTTAGTATATTTTTCTATTAATTTTAATTTATCCATTTAAGTTATTGTATTTGCTTCGTTATTTTTGTATTGTTTATGAGATAATAAAGAATTTAAGACAAAGAACAGTACATTTAACTTATATGAAACAAATATCAAATCTCGATGCCCATTGCGCTCATCTGTTTACTGAGTCAGTTGTTGGAGGCATATTTTACTTCTCATTATAAACGGATTTACGTTATGAACAATGAAATTACAACAACACTAAAAATCATTTACATTTATTAATAGATAAAAGGAATAAATTTAGTAAAATAATTGGAATGGAAAACAAATAATATTACTTAATTTGTACAACCTATACATACTAGCAAAAAAATTCACTCGTTAATTTTTTTTATTTTTACATTATATAATATTACATATTTTTTAATTTATTTGTTTTTTATATTCATCATTATTAAATTCATTTTTAATTATTACAAAAAGCCTTTTTAAAAAATCTATAACGCTGTTCTGGTGGACGATTATTTGAGAAGTATAGATCACTCAGAACAAACGCGTTGAGCACTAATATACGCCTACTCAAGCAAGCATTTAAGAAGGTGTATATCAAGCATTCTTCGTGTCGTTAATGATATCATTTTCCTCAGTTTCCACTTTGACAACCATCTTTCTCTTAAGCCATTTGTTTCTAAAAAGTCCGCCTCTCGCTACTGCTAATATTCGCCGTATTCGTAGGTTGATCTATTTTCGCTCATGTCTTTCTCTTTTACCCGCCCTTTTATTTTCCCGAATCGATTCTTGCTTTTGTATGTTCTCGAACTATACCAAAACTACACTCAAACCTCTCAAACGTACTGTAAACTCAGCACCTCGTGTTCCCATACGTCTCCGCCGTTTTGACGGCATATCTAAACATATTTTCAATCTTTCCTGGCTTCCCACAATTAGCTATCATGTCCAGTTTCGTTTAATTATCATGACCCATCGTGTATTGCATTGCAATTCCCTTTCATACTTACATCTTTCATATCTCGGTGATTCCCAGGCTGCTTCTTAATCCTTAAGGTCATATCATTCAGTTCTTCTCTACACTCCAAATTACAGTTTCTGTTCCTTTCATGTTGTTGCTTATCTTGCTTGGAATTCGCTCCCTTCGTACATCCGCTCGACTTCCTTATTCATACTATTCAAAATCCGTCTGCAGGATTATTTTTTTATCAGTTTGAAATTTTTTTGATTTTTGTCATTTTTAGTAAGCTTGTAAGCGCTCCGTTGGAACGCATTTGCTACTCAAAATAAATTTCTATTTTTAAGACTACACTTGTCATAATCATATACAAGATTGACGATAAAGGGGACAGTTGATGAATACCTTTGGATAGCTTATAAACAGGGACCTTTGCCGTATTATAGATAGAAGATTCTGTACTCCGAAATTTTCAAAACTCACGCAAAATATTCAGTTAAAAAATATTTATTTTAGTGTGGCAAATGCGTGCCAGCGCACGCTTACATAAGCACAACAAAACAAAAATGTAAATCATGTGTCGAGAAGGTGCGAACGGAGGAGGTGTTTGAATGTGATCAAGGAGGGAGAGTGGCAGACATCGAGAGGGAGTTTATTCCAGGCGAGTGAGGCGACGACGAGGAAGGATCGGAGATCACAGTTGTTGGAGTAATTGGGAAAGTGGAGTAAGGGGGTATGGCGGGAACGCAGCGATAGCGAGGTGGGACGAGTGTCGTCTAAGAAAGGAAGGTTGATGAACGATGGGAAGCCGACAGCGATGAGACGAAAAGTTACGAGAAAAAGGAGGAGTTTGATGCGGATGTGGATGGGGGGCTAGGAGAGTTGGACAAGATATGTGGATGTGTGGTTGAAGCGACGGAGATGAAAGAGCACTCGAACGGCGGAGTTGATTATACGATGTAGGGGTAGGATGATGGATTTTGGAGAATTTGCGAAAAGGCTGATGCAGTAATCGATTTTAGGGAAGAGAAGCGATGAAAGAAGATACATACAAGAACAGAAGTCGATAAGGGGGGTGGATACAGCGTATGTCACGAAGAATTAAGTTAGGCGAGCGGACCTTGTCACGGACGAAGGGTTTAAGGGAAAGGTGATCATCGAAATGAAAGCAGAGGGAAAGTGAGATTGTGTACTATGAGGATGATCGATAAGGCAAACGATACACCGGGAGGAGATATGTTTGGTTTACAGGGGAGGATCCACATCATTTTAGACTTGTCGAGGTTTAGAACGAGATGGAGATTGAAAAGACGTTTCTAGATAGAAGAAAGACAGTTCGAGACAGAAATGTCGATATCGTAGATGCGATGTGCAGGTGCATGAGCATAGATGAGGATGCCATCGACGTATTGCATGACGTTGAAAGAGAAAGGTTTGATAAACGGAGAGAGATCGCCAAACAGAAGAAATAAAAGCAGGGACCAAGGATTAAACCTTTTGGGACCCCGCAAAAAATAGGGATGGGAGGGAAGGATGATGAATTACAACAGACGCGAAAGGAACGGTCGGATAGATATGAGGCAAACCATGCCACGGAGGAGGAAGAATAGCCGTTATCATAACGAAGGCGAGAAAGGATGACGGAGTGGTCGCAATGGCGAAGGCGGAGGAGAGGTCCAAGGAGATGAGAATACTATATAGAGCCTTGTCTCGAGAAATGAGTAAGTCGTTGTAAACTTTCATGCAGGTGATTTATGTAGAGTGATTAGAGCGGAAAGCGGATTTGAAAGGAGGGTACAGATTAGATGAGGAGAAATAAGAGTTGATCTGTATTAAGATGAGGCGTTCTAAGAGCTTAGAAAGAGTCGGGGTAGTGAAATGGTGCGATAGCTAGAAGGAAGGGGTCGAGCGATTGTTTCTTTAGGAGGGTACGAACGATTTCGGATTTCCAATGTGAAGGGAAGATCCGAATATGAATAGACGAGTTAAACAAGCTTGTGAGAAAAGGTATATCGATGAGCATATGGATTTAAGTATGTGAGTAGGCAGGGGATCGGCAGGTGAGGTTTTGTTGGGCAAGAACATGAGAACATATGAAACTTCGGAATGTGAGACAGGGAGAAGATGAAAAAGTTCCGGAAGGATAAGGCTAGGCGGAACAGAGTGGGATAGGATGGAGCCGGGGTGTGAGAGAGCAACGTGGATACTTTGGTATGGAGAAATGACGAATAATCATGGAGATTGATGTAGCAAGCCGAAGAGGAGCGTGCAAGGATTAAGTTAAAAGTATGCAAGAGTCTTAGAGTTGAATTAAGTGATGATTTTATGCGACTAAAAGGAGTTGCATTTGGTACGTAGTAGGTTGAGATGAGACCGGCGAAGAGCAAGATAGGAATCATGGAAAGACAGAGTGATCGAGTGGAAATCACGTCTGAGAGAGCGGTGATATACTTGAAAAGCATGACGGAGTCGACGCTTTGAGATTAGGCATTGGATGTCAAACCCTTGGGCACGGTGCAAGCGACGGTGTGGGTGAGGCTTGAAAGGCAGGAGAAGATCGAGAGTGGATGTGAGTCCAGAGTCGAAAAGAAAGACGAGATCGTAAGGAAACGAATATTTTATTGTGGGATAGGATAGAGACGATTTGAGTAAGGTAGAGAGGAGACGGAAGAGGTCAAGATTTCTCCAAGAGCGAATAGAATTGTAGGTGTGTGAGGAGGGGTGTGATTGTGAGTGAGATCAAGGGTGACGAGAAAGTGATCGGATAGACCAGGATCGAAAATGGACAGTGAGGTGTAGGCAGCAAAATGATCGGGGACAACGATGATGTCGAGTGCCCCTCCAGGGATATTTGTGGGGGCAGTGGAGATGAGTTTGTAGTTATAGTTGGATATAATGTTGATGAACTGGATGGACTCTGTGGAAGAGGTGCGGTCGAGGCGGATGTTGAAGTCGCCGAGTACGATTGAAGGGATTGTGGACAAAGAACAGTGAGACAGAAGGTCAGCGAGCTCGGTAAAAAAAGAAGGTAAGAGCTGATGAACCAGGACGGTATACAATGACGAGATCTAGAGTAATCGGGTTAGAAGAACGACAAGTGAGCAGTTCAAAAGAGCAAGGACTGAAAGGGGAAGTGATTTTGCGAATAGACGCGGGGTGACGGGCGAATGCGACAATGCCGTCAGGATTAGAGAATTTAGAAGAGGATGAGGTGAAGGGTGAGCGGATTCGACTAGTGAGCAACCGGCGGAGAGCAAACGGCGGATGGAGAAGTCGTCAGAATCGGAGTGCCAGGATTCGGTAAAGCAGAAGAAATCGATGAATTGCTTGGTAAATAGGTTGAGGATGAGATCGGATTTATTGAGAATATATCTAGTGTTGAGTAGGCCGAGGCGGAAGCTGTGTGTGCTGGTGATAGGGGCTAGTGGATAAGACACATAGGGGAGATGGAGTGCCATCGAATTTTGGGCGGGTGTGGACAACTTGAAAATTTCGGTCTATTTTTCGGATGGAGAGAGATGTTTCGCCGTTTTCCTCGCGACGGCGTTTTTCGATGCGGGCAGATGAGAGTTGAGCGATTTTGGAGAGGTACGATCGGGAAAAATGCGAGTGGCTGAAGAGGACATTAGTTTGAATCGTCGGGAGAGGACAGATGACACGTGAGAGCGATGCTTGTAAACAATTTTAAGGAGAGGGTGTTGGGAATGATTAGATTGAGAAGATTTGTTTAGGCGGATGAACGTGACAGCAGAGATGTTGTTAAAAAAGGATGGTTTATACGCAGGAACAAGAGACGAGAGGATGGATCTAAATGCGGAAACATCGTAGTCGAAACGTGCTTGTGGAGATAAAGAGGTGGAAGGAGTAATATTAATGACGATGGCGCAACGACCGCGAGAAGGAAAGCGTTTCCGTAAAGGATGACGATTAACGTGAGTTAGTAAGATCACGATAGGAGAGCTGGGAGTAGCAGATATCAAGGAAGTAGGTTCGACAGCAGAAGACAAAGATGATTTGGATAATATATAGGGTGGTGAGCGATGTGAGGAAAGGTTATGAGTGGAAGGATTGTGGAGGTTGGTGGAGGTGATTTTGATTGAGGGATGTAGGTTATTGAGAAACGAGACAGAAGGGAAGATACGGGGGTGTCGGGAAGTGAAGACGTGGGATTTGAAGTGAATGTGGTGGCATCATCTTTTTTCAACTTTTTCATTTCTGAGTCGAGTGTGAGGTTGTCAAAAGTAGGAGACACGTCGTGAAAAGCGCCAGCCGTGTATCCTTAGTGAGAAAATTCTGCAAGGCCCTGATTGCTTTTATAGTTACCATACTACTATGAAACCCGTTAATGTGGTCACCCAACAATTCCCGAGATTCGTAGTGACGAGCAAGATCTTGCCAGAGATTTCTTACCATTACCATATTATTAGATATACGGTCTCATGAATTTAGTCGTTAATACCCATTGATTCTTTGGAAGAAATATCATCTTTCTGAGTGCGATATCTGACCAGGCTGCTTGCAGTGAAGCTATCAGTTTAGCGAGGATTTACCCTCAAAGTTCCTCGTCGATCAACTTAGTGGCAGCCACGCACACTGAAATGACATTCAATGGCATCTTAGGCATGATCTGCTATGGATTCAAGAATTCTTCTATTGTCTTGCAATGGATCAATATGATAGAGAGTAAGCTTTAGCCTCGTTTGAAGCTGCACATTCTGGGACAATATCATTGCATTTAAGAGATATTGCGATTTTATTTCATTGAATACAATCCCAAATTCCTTCGAAGTGATCAACTTGGAATCTGCTACTCTCCAAGACCAAAAGGTGGTCTTCCTTTTTGTTAACCACTATAATTTTGAAAAAGTCTTGTAGGGCAGGAGCTTTATGCATTACGCTGTAACAACTCTTCATCGATTTGATCTTGGAGTCTTCAATGAGAAACTTTCTCTGAGCAGACGGATTAGGATAAGCTATTAATCCCCAGAGCAGTTTTCTCATGTGTAAAGCCTTAGCATTGTATTTTGGCAATAACTGTGGTTTTGTCAGCAGTCATCAGCACTCATACACTCTCTCACATTCATTATATAATTTAAAATGTCATTAATATTATTATCATTATAATTGGTTAAAAAACATGGACTTCTTTGTTTTAAGCTTGTATACCAGCCTCGGTCGATTGCAAACGAATGCATTCGTTTGCTTCGCTGAAAAAGTGCATAAATTATGGTAAGAGCTGCAAGTCTGTGCATTCAGGTTAGTCGTATTCATTGACATCGAGTGACACGGTACGACCCCTATATTATTGCTTAAGAGCATTTATGAATATTATATGTTTTAAACTGTTTCTGCTTTTTATAAATAAATAAAGATTTTCTTAATAAATGACAACAGATAGCTAATTTAAAAAAAGGAACATGCTAAAAAGTAATGTTAATGTTCTTCCCAAGTAAATATTTCTTTTGTCCTCAGATCTGTTATGGCCTCAGGTCCAACAGGATCTGAGCCACAGCCTATCCAACACGCCGCTCTCCGACTGAACCACACGGGGATCTGTCATCCACCGAAGAATCTAATCGAGGCGGACGATGCTCGGTAATCTCGAAATGAAGAGCTTAAGAAACCTTAGTCTTTGTTCAGGGGGACGTCCTCTTGAAAAGAAGACTAATCCCGAGATAGCTTAAGTACCCCAGAGGCGCACTTGGGTTTTCTCTTTCAATGACAGATGTTGGGCCCGTTTCAGGGCCTATCTAGCTCTCTTCAGAATACGTGAAAGTCTATCCAGGTCAGATTTCGCTGACCAGTTCACCGTAATGGTGAACCCCAGGTATTTTACTCGACTTGTGAAGTAGAGAGAGGTTGATTAGTCAGGATAGAAGATAGAGCTGAGAGTGCTAATCTCTTGAGTTTTTTCTTTGTCGCTGAGGCGCCATGAAAGACAACCACCTGCGATTTGGAAGAGTTCAAAACAAGGTTGGAAAAGGGCAGCTGATCTTTTAATCTTGTAAAGAAACAGCTGATGTCAGAGACTACATCTTAGCACCCGCGTCCATAGAACAGGGCTGTGGTATCATCAGCGTATACTACAAGATGTTGATCGCGTTTGAATTTTTTGTAGTTTAATGGAGGCAGCAAGATACAAAATTGGAGAAAGTGGGGAGCCTTGATGCAGACCTGTAATAGGGTAAAACTGACGTGCATCAGGGTCGTCTTCATAGAAGAATCGCTTGTTGTACAGCAATATTTCCACCCTGTTAACAATTCTCGTAGGCAACCCGAGGGACATGAGAGAAGTGATAATAAAGGGACTGGAAATGCGGTCAAATGCAGCAGAGAAGTCAAGGAAAACAGCCACAGCAAGCTGATGACTGTTAACTTGACAAAACTGATCCACTTCACCTATTGCTGAATGGACCGAGCGATCTTTTACGTACCCATGAAAACCTGGTGGGATTAAATTTCGCCTACTTAGATGATCGCGGATTTTACGCGCAAGCGCTTTTTCGTAAATGGAGATGAGGGAGTTTTGAATCGAAATGGGTCGCAGATCTTTAGGACATGAAATCGACTTATTTTTTGGTATAAAAACACGACGGCTGATGTTTATTCCAGCAATGTCGGACGGGGAGGCTAATAGCATTGTTATGGCGACCTCCTTTCTCTGACTGTCTGTCAAAAGCTGACAAACACGAGTGGAGAGTGGCGCATGGGTTCTGGAGGTGCCCGGGAGTGGCCCCCAGGAGTTAAGGATATCTGTAACAGATAAGTCCCTACTCCTGAAGTCACACCAAGGCGGGATTGGTTGGGGTGATTGAGTGGCTCCATAATTGTGTAGGGATAGTGACTCATCCAAAACTTTATCAAGGCCAATTCTACCGATCCAACCTAATGCTCTATCCTTCCAACATAAAAACTTCTCCTTCTTGAATATCTTCCAGAAGGAAGACTGAGAAGGGTAAATGCGAGAATGCTTGCCGTATCCCTACTCAGCTAGAACCTATATCTAGTGCTCCAGTATTCATTCGAGAGGGCTTGTCTGGCTGAAACAGAGAGATTAGGAAGGTGTAGCATTTTAGCTAGGACCTTGAGTTTTGTTGGAGTGGGATTGTATATGCGACCTTTATAGGTAGTCGAAAGCAACGCGGTAGCTTGCGAAGAGAGGTAGGCATTAAATTCGGTCAAACTCTCATTTCCAATTCGGGGGAAGAGTTGGATAGCTGCTTGAAAGAAGGCCACCCTGATGGGATCAAAGTAGAATTTTCTCCTAAGTAACTTATCTTCCTCTAACCGCCAACGAATTAGGTCATGAGAGGTGGTCTGTTGTTGGCGCGACTGCTCAGTACAGATGGGTTTCAACAACCACTTCTTATGTAGCAGTAATATGTCGAGGAGCGAATTAGTTGTTGAGCAATGAAAGGTGGGGGATTGTGGTTTGTGAATAAGATAGTCGTTCCTGGCTCTGTGGTTTGCCGCATTAATCCAACGACCAGTTCTGTCGTTGAAGTCACCAAGTAACATGTCATAGCCACTACCCAATATACGATCCAGGATGTCACGGTTCTTGTGAATTTCTCTGGCCGTATATAAATATTGGCTATGCTGATGCGTTTACCGTTCTTACGAAGTGATATAGCTAAACAAGATAGGGCTGGACAAGAATAGTTAAGAAGAAGGGAAGATCTTAAGGAGCATTTAACTAAGGTTAAAAGACCTTGAGATGAAGAGGAGTGAGGAGGAGTTATATACGGAGTGAAGTGGGTGGATATATGCTTGGGAATAAATCGAGTAATGTCCTGGGGGATACGGATAGACCGCGTCTCCTGAAGGACTATAACATCTGCATCTCTACCAGATAAAAGGCTAAGGGCAGAAGCACCTCCCGAATTCCACTGAAGGATATTCAGTGAAAAAGGCTCTTGATTGCTTTGCATTGTGTTAGTTTAGCTGGAAGGGGATTGCCTCACCCTAGACAGAGCTAGTAGAGGTGGAAGGGTTGCCCCCTCCACCATTAGCGCCGCCCAGAGTGGGTACTTGCCCCTGGGCATTATTGTCATTTCCCTTTGAGGCGCTTTTAATCTTGCCCTTCAGCATTTTGCCTATATTTAAGGGGAAACGTCATGGGCCGAAGCCCCCTCTTTTTCGAAGCTGGAATTTCTGACGAAGGAGGAATCACCGAGTTTGCTGGCAATGTCGGCGATGTTAGTAGAGCAGAAAGTAAAGATTTCACCAACTCCTCTGTTAGTTTTCTGGAGTCTGCCGATCTGAGATCCATAGCATGAAGTAGTTCTTGGTCAGACATACGTCTACAGGGATTCAGGGGAGCCGATGTCGCGGCACTAGAATAAGATCCGAGTTTCCTCACAGCAGAAGATTAAAACAAACTACTGTACTTCTTGAAGAAGACACATCTTCTACTCCAGGCTGGGTGGCTCTCCCCACAGTTGGAGCAGGATGGGGCCCCGTACATTTGCTGCCGCTCTCTGCAGCCGGGCAAGAAGAGTAGCTACACACTCCACATGTAGTCGGTAGGGAGCAGCTGGAAGCCCAGTGCCCCCACTTATGGCACCGACTACAGTGAGGATAAGTGGACTACTCACTGCCGACAATTTTGAATTTTAGGTTAAAGCCCATAAAGGGATTACATGTCGTCTTTTCCAATAACTCAGCCTGTCCCATCGCCGCTGAACAAAAACCAATTGTTGACGGGAAGCCGTTTTTTCCAATCAAGGGGCGGAAGTTAGTAATTTTATAAGTTTTTTTAGTATCTCAATATCCCATCATCCAGGTGAGCAGGAAGATTGGCTATTTCCAAGGATGCTTGGATGGGTTTGCACTCGAATATGCCCAAATCTTTAAGGTTCGCGTTAAAATACTCTCATAGCTCTCCAGGAGATCCTGGGATGAGAATGATATCTTAATACCACTGTTGTTATATCGAACAGTGTTGAAAATTATTAGGTTGTTCATTTTAGAGACAAATTCTCGGATGAAAGTGTTGTATAACATGTGCCTCTCTAAAGGCTTTATTATTTTGATAATCCCCAGATTAACAAGCTTGGGGATTGGGGGAAAGTAATTCTCCATTATCAGAAGGAACAGAAGCATCACTTACCTTTGGGCTGTGATGATTAAGACCGACATTCACCTTATTTAGTTAATATTTGGATGGTTTTTCGTTGTAAATAGAAGAAAATTTGCTTTCCATAACTTCAGAATTTGTGACTTCTTTCTTATGTGAATTTAACTTTTGAATTTCCATTGATAAAAAATTAGCACTTGTCTATCGCTACAAACTGTACTCACTAACTGTTATCAAGATGCGCCAATTTTGGGTATGGAGGACTAGATCATTAAGAAGCGAGAAAGTTTTAAACAAGGGGATCCGCTCGCAATGGTAGCATTTGCAGCAGCGTCCATCCTATTAATTCACGACCTTCAAAATATTCTAAAGATGTTACACATTGTTGATATTCAGACAACCCCCGATGTGTAGGTTCTATTGATCAATTTAATAAAGTTAGGGAAAACTTGTACACATTGTAATAAATAATGGTTTTTATATAAATGAAAATAAATGTAAATTAATTCATTGGAAGGACATCTCAACTGCTAAAATCTTATTTGATACTACTAAGATCAGCATCACTTCCGAAAGAATTATAGCACTTGCATCGCCATGCGGCAATAA
Source organism: Pomphorhynchus laevis (assembly GCA_012934845.2). Lineage (NCBI taxonomy): Eukaryota > Metazoa > Acanthocephala > Palaeacanthocephala > Echinorhynchida > Pomphorhynchidae > Pomphorhynchus > Pomphorhynchus laevis. The sequence continues at coordinate 23,221 of WNNJ02003385.1, read as the reverse complement.
TCAGTTCATTGAAAGAATTGTTAAATCTAGAAAAGTACAGATTTACTAAATTGGCTATTGTGGATTTACATCCACTTTCAAGTTCACTAAATTACAAATTAAAAGTTTTTACAACAAAATAATTAAAAATAGCAAAAATATGAACTATGTAAATAGATTGATGTTGAAGTGTGGGAGTGTATGAAAGACTTTTAAAGAGTTAGAATAATTGAATCAACTAGTAAGTGATATAAAAAGTGCAGATACAATGTTTGAAGGATAGAAAGGAGGCAGTGAAGCGAATGACATTAGGTATTTTATCCCGGAGAACAGGAGCGGGAATAAAAAGGGAACGCCGACCATAGTTTGAGAAAAATGACGGAATATGAAGAATATAGTCACATGAACAAAGATTTATGGCGGTGAGGCGGGATTCGGTAAGTGTAAGAAAATGCAGATAATAAGGCGAGTTTGAAGAAAATAGAATACGGTTTTTATAGTTAGCCAGTTGAGTTTAGAAAGGTAAAAGGAAATGTGATCAAAATGGCAGAGGCGATAAAGGATACGCACGGTGAAATTCACAAGGCGCTGAAGAAGAAGTGAAGATTTAGAGAAGAAAGCAAGAAAGACTGAGGCTATAGTCGATCTTAAGAAACAATAGACTAGAGATGAGCGAGTGACATGAATTTAAATCAAGCGAGCTTCTAACACGGCAAAGGTCGCAAAGTCGGAGATTGCGATATCGGGTTTTGTCGCGAACGAATGGATCGAGAGAAAGACAGCTATCAAAGTGAACTTCCAAGTGGGGTGATCAACAATAGAATTTAGAAATACCAAGGGAGGTGAGACAGAGAGGTAAGAAGGAATAGCTTATGAGATTTTAGACTTGAAATGGTTAAGATGCAAACGAAACGAAAAAAGATGATTGGAAATGGAGAGAACACAATTTGTCGAAAAGGTTGAGAGATCATCGATAAGATGAGCAGGATAATGCGAGTAAAGGAGAATATCATCGCCATATTACATGATCCAGAAATTATGATCACATGTAATGCCGGAAAGATTGCTAAAGAGAAGAGAGAGAAAAAATGGTCATAGCAAGATCCTCGAGGAACGCCACAGGAGATAGAGGAAGGTTAGAGAAAGACGCATTGGAACATACATGAATATATCATTCAGATATAAGAGGAGAATCAGGATACAGCGTCAGAAGAAAATCCATAGTTGTGGCGAAAGCTATCAAGGAGGATGGAATAGTCAACAATGTCAAAATCAGAAGAAAGATAGGGGAAATTACGAAACTGCAGACTTTCTCATCACGCGTAAGAAGTAAATCAGAGAAAATTGTTGAATGCTTACTCAGTAGAATGGTGATATCAGAAAGCAGACTGAAAAGGAGGATATAGTTTGGCTGAAAAAAATGGATGTTAACCTAGTTTAACTCAAGACGTTCAAGAAATTTAAAGACAGTTAGAAGGTTAGAGATAGGGCGATATAAGGAAGGCAGCAAGGGATCAATAGATGGATCTTGAGTGGTGGTCGAACTATGGAGGATTTCCAAACAGGAGGAAAATAACCACTACGAATGGCAGAGTTAAGCATTAAGGTTAAGGAAGGAGCAAGTTAAATGATCACAGTTGAATAACACAGTTGAAGGACCACAGTTAAAAATCACACAAGAAACCTCGTCGACATATACAGTAAGAAGATGAAAAAGTTCAGGCAGACGAAGATCCTGCAAAGAAGACGAGGGAGGAGAAAAATGCATGCCTAGGATAGTTGAATCGAGCATCGATTAAAGACAAACAGAAAATTTATGTGGATCGAGAGTACTAACAAAGGTAAAACGCGACAGTTAGTGTTTAGAGTATTTCATTTAGATACTGTGTTAGAGGAAGATAGAAGCTTGTTCTTTTAAAAGAGGAATAACTTACTATGTAAGAGAGAACGGTTATACCTACGAAGAGCTAAATAGTTGCTGTGAATATTAGAAAGGATAGAAGTGAGAGAACACTTCAGAAAATGAAGGTAGGACTAAACGAACGACATAGAAGACACTTCGAGCGCCTACGGTAAGATTCAAACCATGGTGCATAGTACGTTTGATGGATAGTAAATAGTTGACATTGAAGAATATTGTCGAGTATGAGTAGAGTTCATAATCAAAGAGGTTAGACAGATAGTACGGACGTTGGAGAGTTAAAGACGATGACATGGGAGGAGAGACAATTAGTAGAGAACAAAAAGGCAGATCAAAACGCTTCCACTGTCGACAAATAATAGGTGAAGCAGAGAAAGAAGAGCATAGTATAGAAAGGGAGGGGATGACAAGAAAATTGTTAAATAGACCGGGATCCGAAGTACAGACAACGGCGGTGGAAGATAGGCTATTATGAACAGCGATACAATCAAGAACACCAACAAGAATGTGAGTAGGGGTAGGAGTGTGTAGCGAAGACATGATGGAATATTTACAATCATGAAAAACGGTGATAAGTGTTTAGGTATCAACAAACCCAGGGCATTCCAAACAAATGTTGATACACCAAGTACAAATGAAAAATAAGAGGAGAGCGAGATACGTGATAGTATATCAGATAGTTCATCAAAGAAATTATTAGACGAAGAACTAAAGCCAGGACGATACATAATATACACATTCAGCGAAAATAAGCCTACCGAAATATTGAAAGAAAGAAATTTCAAGGTTTGTAGAACAAAGGGAGCAGATAAACGATGACGAGGCATAGAAAGACGAGAGAGCGATGATGCCAATATGATTACTGGATGATACACTATTAGAGGATTGAGAACGGGACTTATAGTTTACAGCGTAATCTAAGAACGTAGGTGTCGAATCGAGATGCAACTACTATAAAGATGTTAAGATTAAATGAGGCTAAGCATATCCAACGACTGTTGGTAGAAGAGGTCAAGTGATGAGTCGACTTTATTCGCTATAGAGCAGATGTTTAGGAGGTCGAGGTGGAATGAAGAGGTAGTCAGAGAAGAAGGCAAGGAGGGGAAAGTGGTTTCTATCGAATTTTGGGCAGGAGTAGAAAGACATGAAAATTTCTATCAATCTGTTTGATGACTAGGGAAGATTCACCGCTACCTTCATGAGTAAGTTTGTCATTAAAAGCAGATGCGAGGTTGTCATTGTCAGATGGGGAGCGATCAGGAAACATTATATAGTTAAATGTAGAAAATAATTGTACAAAGCGTCTGAACAGAATGGAAGATGCTTGGAAGCAATCCTTTAGGGCAACTTAAAGTAAAGAAGGGTAGGTTGTATCACTGGAGTGAGATTTTAAACGAAAAAGAGATAAGGGTTTGATTTCATTGAAAAGTGAGATATCGTTTATAGGATCTAAAATTGTAGGATGAATAAACAAGGTATTTTTAAATCAAACTACAATTTTGATTTAAAAATACAATTTTTATTTAAAAATATCATTTTTAATTGTACTGAATGTTGATGAATAAAAAATGGTGGGCCGCTAGGTGCCAGTCAATAAAGTATAAAACTGACACCTATTGCCATTTAGCCTCATCGTAGAGCGGCCCAAGCAACGTATGCTCGACATTCGTTAATCAACGGCTTAATAATTGACCGGCTTGCATCAGCCGTAGGGATAGTCTTTTCATAGACTATCACAGAACCCTCAGATGACTCTGACGGCGGATTAGACAATGGACGAAAAGGCGGAAGAGAATCACGGAGGCCTGTTTCCTTACAGTAGCGATGTTGGATCATCAAAGGATATTGGGAACGGGAAATAGCCGAACAAACAAAATCATTCCGATGATTCCAACGGCAGATTGGACAATGGATGAAAAGATGGAGAGTCTCGGAGACCTGTTTCTTTGCAGTAGCTATGTTGGATCATCAAAGGATATCGGGAATGGGAGATAACCGAACAAGCAAACGAAAACAATGAAAATAACAAGCAACAAATTTACAAAATATAAATCAAATGCGAAGAACAATGGTCAGCTTACCACTGACCGGATAAGTTTTAATTGTCGAGTGCAGTGTGACCAGGCAGCTGTACGGAGATAGCGAAAGAGACATTAACATCCTAAGCATACTAGCCTTCATGTAGGAACGTGAAATGTCATCTCGCTGGCGGGGAAGGAATCAGAATTAGTTAAAGAGATGGTTCGCTTCGGCCTTGAAATAGTCAGAGTGACTTCTCTTCACTATTCTGGAACTAAACTTTTGGATCAAGATTGAACCTTGAACTATTCGGGAGTTACCAAGGAATGCGACGACAGGCGGGTGCAGGGATACTTACAAATGCCCTCTTGTCGATCGTGGTAGATATGTTTAACCCGGTGAACGAAAGGTTGGCGTCTCGGAGACTTTTAGTCAAAGAGAGAAAGGGGATAACTGTTGTGTGTGCGTATGCTCCCAACATTATCTCGGAATACGCAGCATTCGTGAAAGATATTCAGACTCTGCTTGATAGTACTTCAGTTGGAGATTCCCTCGTTCTATTGGATGACTTCAATGCTCATGTTGGCAGCGACAGTAGCACTCGGAAAGAAGTGTTAGGGAAGAACAAATTCTCTGATCTAAATGCGAGTTTAGTTGAATTATTTCACTTTTGTTCTCGTAACAATTTGTGCACAACCAACATAATGTTTGAACATAAGGACATTCATAGATGCACATGGCATCAGGATTCTCTAAGTCAAAGATAAATCATCGATTTTGTAATCGTTTCATCTAATCTGTGACGTTATGTTCTGGACACTCGTGTGAAGAGAGGGGCTGAGCTGCCAACCGATCACTACCTTGTAGTTAGTAAACTTCAATGGCCGGATCGGATGCTAGACAAGCCTGGTAAATCCAAACGTTGTGTGAGGGCGTTCTGTGAGCGTATAGAGGATGTTTCTGTCAAAGAACACTTTTCTGGCTACACCAAGGATGGCTTTTCTCGGTTGCCAGAAGAGAAAAGAGGAATGATCAGGAATAGGATATGTTCAGATCTTTGCTTGCCAAAAAACTGTGAAAAGTTGTAGATCGAAGGCATTAGGTGCTTGTGACGAGGAAATACTCGAACTGCATGGTGGACACCAACAGTTAGAGATTTTGTTCAACAGAAGAATCTAGATTATAAGGCAACTTTTTCCGATAAATCAGTGGAAGTTTTAGACAAGTACCGAAGGGCAAAGAGAGCTTCAGCTCGATTAGTTACTGAAGCGAAGAAGGCATTTTGGAAGAAGTCGGGAGAGCACTTAGAACTTGATTATAGGTCAGCTTCGTAGATATTCTGGAGGACGATCAGGAACCTTCCTGTTGGAAAGCAAAAAACTCCTCAAACTGACTATAACAAGACAGGATCTATGCTGATTGACATTGAAGAAATTCTTGGTTGTCGGGAAGAGAATTTTAGGAGTATCCTTAATACGATGAATATGCCTTCTAATGTAGAAGTATAGCCTTTAGAACCAACGGAAGATCTAATACCTTTGGAAGTGGTCATTGTTGTTAAAAACTTCGTAATGGCAAGTCTTCTGGAGTAGATGAAATTCAACATGAAGCTTTAAAGGCTCTCGACGTTGTAGGCATGAAGTGGCTAACACGTATCTTCAATGTTGAATTGAAGTCGGGCAATGTTCCTAGTGAATTGCGAACTGGGAGTGGTGGTACCCATCTTTAAGAGAGGTGACCGAAGAGTGTGTTCCAATTATCGGGGCATCACTCTTCTTAGCCAAACTGGTAAGCTATTTGCTAGGATTCTTGATTTAAGGTACGGCATATAGTTGAGGGATAGTTGCAAGAGGAACAATGAGGCTTTCTTCGTGGAACTCAGGTCGTGGAACTACGGATCAGCTCTTTACTCACTCAACTATCCTTGAACGATTTTGAGAGTTCGCTCAACCGGTCTACATGTGCTTTGTAGAATTGGAGAAGGCATTCAACCGAGTTCCGCGAGAGAGGTTGTGGGAGGTAGTAAGGGATTATGGAGTATCACACTATCTTCAAGTAGCTGTAACTTCTCTGTATGAACAAAATATGAGTTGTGTTCGTGTTCCAGGTAGGAAGTCTGGATCATTTCCAGTAGGCGTTATGCTTCGTTAGGATTGTCCATTATCTTCACTTTTGATCCTTGTTTACATGGACAAAATTTCGAGACGGGCTGCTTTGACGGGTGTCGGTATTCAGTTCGGTTCCATCAGGGCATCATCTCTGATTTTTGCAGATGACGTTGTTTTGCTGGCTTCTTGTCCTGAGGATTTACAATGCCTACTAGATCGAGTCTCGATGGAATGCCAAGCGGCAGGGATGTTGGTTAGTACATCCAAGACTGTTTCTATGTGTTCCTCTCGGATTCAGGCGCTAATGTCAATCCGGACTGGGGAAAACATTCTTCCTAATGTGGAGGATTTTAAGTATCTTGGGGTATTGTTCTCGAGGGACGGCAGGAACATCAAGGAGATTGAGAAGCGGATTTGTGCAGCTAACGCAGCAATGCGTTCTTTGTACAGGTCTGTCGTGGTGAAGAGGGAGTTTAGTCTTCGGACGAAGCTTTCGGTTTACTATGCAATCTTCATTCCTGTTTTAACTTATGGTCATGAACTTTGGGTCAAGACCGAAAGTATAATATCTCTGATACAGGCGACCGAAATAAGGTTCCTTCGCGGTGTGGCCAGTCTTGGCCTTGAAGATAAGGTTAGGAATTTGGTCATCCGGGATAGACTCATAGTAAAGTCGCTGCTTCTTCACATCGAAGAAAGTCAGCTGAGTCAATCTCCACGATTATTCGTCATTTCTCCATACCAAAGTATCCACGTTGCTCTCTCACACCCTGGCTCCATCCTATCCCACTCTGCCCGCTTAGCCTCATCCTTCCGGAACTTTTTCATCTTCTCCCTGTCTCACATTCCGAAGTTTCATATGTTCTCATGTTCTTGCCCAACAAAACCTCACCTGCCGATCCCCTGCCTACTCACATACTTAAATCCATATGCTCATCGATATACCTTTTCTCACAAGCTTGTTTAACTCGTCTATTCATATTCGGATCTTCCCTTCACATTGGAAATCCGAAATCGTTCGTACCCTCCTAAAGAAACAATCGCTCGACCCCTTCCTTCTAGCTATCGCACCATTTCACTACCCCGACTCTTTCTAAGCTCTTAGAACGCATCATCTTAATACAGATCAACGCTTATTTCTCCTCATCCAATCTGTACCCTCCTTTCCAATCCGATTTCCGCTCTAATCACTCTACATAAATCACCTGCATGAAAGTTTACAACGACTTACTCATTTCTCGAGATAAGGCTCTATATAGTGTTCTCATCTCCTTGAACCTCTCCTCCGCCTTCGACATTGTCGACCACTCCGTCCTCCTTTCTCGCCTTCGTTATGATAACGGCTATGCTTCCTCCTCCGTGGCATGGTTTGCCTCATATCTATCCGACCGTTCCTTTCGCGTCTGTTGTAATTCATCATCCTTCCCTCCCATCCCTATTTTTTGCGGGGTCCCAAAAGGTTTAATCTTTGTCTCTGCTTTTATTTCTTCTGTTTGGCGATCTCTCTCCGTTTATCAAACCTTTCTCTTTCAACGTCATGCAATACGTCGATGGCATCCTCATCTATGCTCATGCACCTGCACATCGCATCTACGATATCGACATTTCTGTCTCGAACTGTCTTTCTTCTATCTAGAAACGTCTTTTCAATCTCCATCTCGTTCTAAACCTCGACAAGTCTAAAATGATGTGGATCCTCCCCTGTAAACCAAACATATCTCCTCCCAGTGTATCGTTTGCCTTATCGATCATCCTCATAGTACACAATCTCACTTTCCCTCTGCTTTCATTTCGATGATCACCTTTCCCTTAAACCCTTCGTCCGTGACAAGGTCCGCTCGCCTAACTTAATTCTTCGTGACATACGCTGTATCCACCCCCCTTATCGACTTCTGTTCTTGTATGTATCTTCTTTCATCGCTTCTCTTCTCTAAAATCGATTACTGCATCAGCCTTTTCGCAAATTCTCCAAAATCCATCATCCTACCCCTACATCGAATAATCAACTCCGCCGTTCGAGTGCTCTTTTATCTCCGTCGCTTCAACCACACATCCACATATCTTGTCCAACTCTCTTGGCCCCCCATCCACATCCGCATCAAACTCCTTCTTTTTCTCGTAACTTTTCGTCTCATCGCTGTCGGCTTCCCATCGTTCATCAACCTTCCTTTCTTAGACGACACTCGTCCCACCTCGCTATCGCTGCGTTCCCGCCATACTTTCTTACTCCACGTTCCCAATTACTCCAACAACTATGGTCTCCGATCCTTCCTTGTCGCCGCCTTACTCGCCTGGAATAAACTCCCTCTCGATGTCTGCCGCGCTTCCTCCTTTATCACATTTAAACACCTCCTCCGTTCACACCTTCTCGACACATGATTTACATTTTTGTTTGTTGTGGTCATGTAAGCGTGTGCTTGCACGCATTTGCCACGTTAAAATAAATATTTTTTTAAAATATTTCTCACATTTTAAGAAAATGTTTGGTGGGTATCAATTGTCTGTTGTCTCTGATGGAGTGGCAGTACTGGGATCGCCAATAGGCTCTAATAATTTTATGATTTCTTTTGTCGTTTCCAAGATAGATTCCAGGTTGTTCAGATTAAATCGATTGTTGAGTGCTGCAACTGTAGATCCTCATGTTGAATTTACTACTTTGACACAGGTCATGCGGTTTTTTGATTAGAACTATTTGCAAATAGTTCAACATGTAATGTTGACAGCAGCCATTATACGAGACTAAAAAGTAGTATTTTACGAAAATTATCTACTCAAAAAGCTTACTTCAGAAATCACCGGCGATCAACATTTGACAGAATGTGAAAAGAGCAAATGTTAACGTTTTATCCCATGGTGGAATTGGTTTAAAAGATTTATGTGCCTTTTCGGATACATAATATGAAAGGTCTATGGTGACGTGCTAAACGGCTTAAAAGAAATCGAGCTCGAATTAAAGCAGAAAGACTTGATTAAGCATTTTCATCGTGAAAACAATACTTGCAAAACACTTCCAATCGAGTATTTAGTTTCTAATAATTATTCCTGAGGAGTTTAATGAAGTATGCATCTGATAAGGGTTAAACAACGTAGCTTGCTTCGCTACCTTTACAATTACTTGGATTAAATTTGACGAAGCAAGAGTTTTACGATGATATAGATATACGTTACAGAACTCACGTGAGATATAATCGAAATGTAAATGTGGATAGTCTTTCACGATCATGTATTCACTCGCTTGCCAAACTGGACGCACTCCGACAATCAGGCTTAACATGATTACGGATTTATTAGCATGTGATCTCGATAGTGTGTGCAGCAATTTGGTAACGCTGGAACCTATGCTAAAACAAGTATTTGGTAACGCTTTAATCTATGCTACAATAAGTACCTAACGGGTCCGAATTAGAAAATAAATCAACAACCCTTGATAAAGAAGCGAGAGCTGATATGCCATGTGTCATAATCATTCCTTTAGTTGAACTATTTGTTAAACTATTTACATATTATAATATTTACATATTGTAGATTAATTCGAATAAAACCTCTAGTGTTCGATCTCTTCAATTTATTCGAATTAATTGTATCGATGGACAAACTTATAATTCCGCAACAATTCAACCTCGATCCGGATGCACCCGATGCCCAGGACGAATGGAATCACTGACGTCAGAAGCTGCTGAACTTTGTCTCATTGCAGGGCACTGTAACGGACGAACAAAAGAAGTTTGTGTTGGTGAACCTACTGTCGTCGCGACTGTACAAATTAATCAAAGATTCTAAATCGTTCGACTCGGCACTTGCCATCTTTGACAAAAAGTTCCGCAAACCATTAAATACAGTTTCCACTCGATTTCAATTGCACACGTGTCGACAAGACAAAACTCTGACTATTCCGCAGTTCGTTAGAAAACTCGAGGATTTAGCCGACAAGTGTAATTTTGAAAACGTCGACGCTGACACCAATCGTCGAAGCCATATAATCGACGCTATTGTCCAGGGACTTCTCAATTCCTATATTCGTGAGAGAATATTAGAATCAAACAAAACAAATTTCGATGAAATCGTTTTGATGGCTACATCTCTAGAGGCTGCCCAACAGCAAACGGCAATCTTAAATTCAAACGATGAGACAACAATGCTGGCAACTATTTCTGGAGGCAACAAAAATGAGACAAATGTTTCCGACGCTCTGGACGAGCAATCGATCAACGCAGCATTGCGTAACAAAGACACCAAGTTGTGCTATTTTTGTGGTAACCGTTGCCATCCTCGTACTAAATGTCCTGCCCGTACTGTCACGTGCAACAATTGTTCGAAACTGGGTGACTTCGCAAAGGTATGCAAATCTAAAGGAAAATATTCTGCATCGACGGCTTCAGCGTTGTGTCTCTTGTCCCAATCAAATTCCGAAGAAAGAACTTCAACTACTTATATCACTATCAATGGCCAACCAATTAATTGTCTAACCGATACCGGAAGCTCAGACAACTTCATAGATTAAAAAATTGCACGAACATTAAAACTACAATTGTCACTTTGTCGCAAAACTGTCTATATGGCTTCATTGTCTTCCCAGACCACGATTACAAAGCAGTGTACAGTAGATATAGAACTGCAAAATAAGACCTATCCGCACTGCAGCTTTTCGATACTGTCGTCTTTATGCTCCGAAGCCATACTGGGTAGAGAATTTATGAGAAGACATGAATCGATTACATTCCCTTTTGGAGGAAATCTGCCTGGATTAACACTCGCAAGTGTAGCACCTGCACCTGTTATTAACATTCAACCACTAACACTATTTCCAAACCTACCCAGAGACCTTATTCCTGTCGTCACAAAATCGAGAAGACAAACACAACCAAATGCCGAATTTACACGAAACGAAATTGCAAAACTGCTTAAGTCCGGCGTCATCCGCGAAAGTAGATCACCCTGGCGCTCGCAAGTTCTCGTCGTTACAAATCGAAATGGCAAACGAAGAATGGTTGTCGACTATTCCCAGACCATTAATCGCTATACGACACTGGACGCGTACCCTTTGCCTAACATCGACAGTCTAATCTCGAAAATAGCAACACATGTTGTATTTTCCACACTCGATCTAACTAGTGCGTACTATCAAATCCCTTTGCTCGAGGAAGATAGGCAATATACGGCATTCGAAGCCTCAGGTCGTCTGTATGAGTTTCAACGAATTCCATTCGGACTCACAAACGCCGTTTCTATTTTTCAGTGTTTAATAAACAAATTGATTGACGATAATAAACTCGAAGGAGTTTTTGCGTATATGGACGACATAATCGTATGCGGTAAAGACGTCAAGGAACACGACAACAGACTAAGTCGCCTAATGAGTGTTGCCAACCGACTGAATATCAAATTCGCTTCCGAAAAGTCTCGTTTGAGCAAAACGCAACTAAACTTTCTTGGCTACAATATACAACATGGATGTATTAAGCCTGACATCCAGAGAATCAAGCCTCTCATTTCCTACTCAACTCCTAACGATCAAGCATCACTGAAAAGACTGCTTAGAATGCTAGATGGATTCTTTTTTTTCTCGACAAAGATACGTCCATTAGTTGAATCGAAATACTTCCCCCTTGAACGTACCGTCGTCAAACAGATTGAGGAAATTAAGATGGAAATTTCAAAATCATTCCTCTGTGCTTACGATCCTACTCTTCCATTAACCGTTAAAACTGATGCATCTTACTCATCAATCGGCGCTGTGCTCAGTCAAGTCAATCAACCAATCGCATTTTTTTTCCAGATCTCTGCCCAAAACGGCACTACGACAATCAAGTGTAGAGAAGGAGGCCTTTGCTATTGTAGAAGCCTTAAAACACTGGAAACATTTCCTGTTGGGACGACATTTCGTGGTGATTACCGACCAACGATCTGTGTCGTTCATGTTCGATCAAAAACAGTTGAATCGTATTAAAAGCGACAAGATTGCTCGATGGCGAATCGAATTAGAGCCGTACAATTTCGAAATTGTATATCGACCGGGCAAAAACAATCAAGCTACAGACGCCATGTCAAGGATTACTTGTTCTTCTTGCAAAACGACAAATGACCTCAAATGCCTACATGAGTCACTGTGTCATCCGGGAATTACACGACTGTTTCATTACGTACGTGCTCACGAACTCCCCTACGACAAAAAGGACGTAACCGACATAGTCTCATCTTGTAAAATATGCGCTGAGTTGAAACCACAATATGGCAAACCGGAAACAGCGCATGTCATCAAGGCAACGCAACCGTTCGAGCGACTAAGCATCGACTTTAAAAGATCCTTGGCATCCACTACATATAACAAATACATCCTTTGTGTGGTCGATGAATATTCACGTTTCCCCTTTGGAATTCTATGTAGAGATACATCTTCGGCATCTGTTATCACTTCCCTCAATCAAATATTCAGTGTTTTCGGGTACCCGGCTAGCGTGCACAGTGATCAAGCATCATGTTTCCAATCAAATGAGTTTAGAACGTACTTAAACGCTCGAGGAATAAGCTGCACTAGAAGTTCTAGCTATAACTCTCGCGGCAACGGCCAAGCTGAGCGCTTTGTCGGAATTGTGTGGAAGACTATTCTACTCGCTCTTAAAACAATCAAGAAACCATCGAGTGAATGTGAACTCGTATTGCCACGAGCCATATCGCCTTTGCGTTCCTTGTTATGCACATCGACTTATGAGATTCCTCACCAACGCCTGTTCTCATTCACGCGAAATTTAAAAAACTGTTACAACGTCCCCGTCTGGTTGGTCAACGGTAAAAATGTTCTTCTTCGCAAAACCCAAGCGCCAAATCGTACCCGGCATTCTCATTAGTCGAAATCGTTCAATCAAATGAACACTATGCTACATTTCGGAAACTAAGTGGAGAGTTAACGTGTCAACGAGACGATTGGCAAGGTACCCAACGAATAAACATGACCCTGAAAACAACTTTATACCTGAGCAACATCGAGAAATTCAGGACCTACCACAGCAAAGTCCCGACTTAAACAGTCCGAGTAAACCGAATCAGCATGATACCGATACGATGCAAAAATAGGAAACTAGCGATGTTCAAGTAGAGAGCATTCCCGTTCAAAAAAACACATATATCTTGCGACGAGGAACTCGAGCGAGAAAACCTCCTAGATACCTCAATGAATACGTGACGGAGGAAGAATGTCATAATCATTCCTTTAGTTGAACTATTTGTTAAACTATTTACATATTATAATATTTACATATTGTAGATTAATTCGAATAAAACCTCTAGTGTTCGATCTCTTCGCCATGTCATTGTCTTTTCGGAAATAGTAGAAGCGGTCCCTTGTGAACATTTGTACATTTAGTCATGTGAACATTTGTACATTTAGTCATTTGACACCATCCTACTCAAGAAATTCTGACTTTGATTCTTATCGATATCATGAATCTAGGAAAGCGCAAAAATACGGGAAGCGAATAGCCTTGATTGAACGAGCAACCTTTAGTCCCTTCGTGATCTCAATATGCGGATTAAGCACTTACGCACATACTATTATCAAAAGAACTGCAATAATTCAAGCCAGGAAGCGAGATATCCCTTACAGCGAATGCATTCGTTTGCTTCGCTCACAATTTGTATTTAGTATGGCAAAAGCTGCAAGCCTGCGCATTCGGGCTTATCGTATTATTTGCATGGAATACCACGCTACGACCACGACATTAAACATATGAGATTAATAGGACATGATATTAAAAACTGTAAATTATTTATTTTAGAACATATTATCGAAGAAAACATTTCTATATTAAATCAAAAACTATTAGAAAAAGAAGATTTTTGGATTAAAACGCTTAATTCCATGTACCCATTAGGATTGAATGACGTGGTACAAGGAATTGGTAGAAGTAGTATAATACATAATAAACAACTATATTATAATAATCCGGTTAAACGCAAACCAAGAAGTCATGGTGATAAAAGGAATAGGAAAAATAGAGTTAAAAATATTAAAAAAGATATGTATATAAATGAACAATTAGAAATATTAAAACAATTTTTAAGTGATAATAAGCTAAAAGATCTTTATGTAAATATAAGAAGTTTTTCTAAAGATATCATATGTTCAATAAATCAAAAATTAATTAACGACTATGATAGGCTAAGTTGTATAATAGACAGTTATTGTAATACAAAATACTATAATCGTACAATAAATGTAAATAATAACAATAGAAAATATACATTAACCATAAACTTCATTAATAAATGTATAGATAACATAAATATAGCCGGACTTTTAAATAATTCTAAAAGTAAAGAAATAATAGGGTCAGATTTAAGTAAATATATTCCTAAAATAAGGTATAAACTCCTACCACCATTAGGACGAAAAATTTGTAATTATAATAAAGAATTAAAATCAATATGTAACGATAATATTAGAAACATAATGGAAACAGAATGCAATTGTAAAAGTCTTAGTTTTGATAAAATAAATGAACATATATGTACCCATAATCTAGAATTAATTGAAAATTGTGAATTAAGAAAGCTGCTATCGAAAGGGTATAAATATAGATTAAATAACAACAACGACAAAAATAAAATTTACAGTTCGTTATATAATAACTTAAATGATTACTTTAGTAAGCTGATTTGTAGTGAAAGCTCGAATATATCTAAGATAAAAATTTGGAAAGATTATATATTTGATAAAATTAAAAATAAAATGAAAATAACAAACAATTATAAAAGGAAAGATAAAATTAATAAAGATATGTATAAAGAACTTACTAAATTAAAGGATAACTATATAATAACAACTATTGATAAAGCTAGTAATAACTTTGTCTTCATATGCAAAAAGCTTTATTATGATATACTAATGAAAGAGGTTAATTCTAATGATTTAAATGTAAATCCAGCATATGAATGTAGTGAGTTGAGTTTAGAAACAATTATTACAAGTCACTGTTCTATAATGGATAAAAAGGGTATAAAGGTTGAATTAGATAATAAAACTATACCTATATTATATTGGAATCCAAAATTACATAAAAATCCAATAAAACCTAGGTTCATATGTAGTGCGTTTAAATGTACATTAAAACCACTTTCTGTTTATATGAATAAAATACTTAAAGTAATTAAAGCACATTTTAAAAAATATTGCAAGATAATCGAAATTAATACTGGTATAAAACACTATTTCAGTATTAATTCTACAAAAGAATTTTTAGAACAGACAAAAGGAATAAATTTTCAAAATATAAATACATACGATTTTAGTACGCTTTATACAAATCTAGATTTAGTAGATATTAAAGAAGCGTTAGTAAAATTAATTAATCTTATATTCGGAAAAAGATATACATATATATGTTATAATAATTATAACGCCTATCTAACAAAAATTAAACCATCAAATAAATATAAATATATGGATAAAATTGAATTAATAGAATCCTTAAATATTTTGATAAATCAAAATTATTTAAAAGTAAGGACATCTATATTTAGACAAGTAAAAGGTGTTCCAATGTGTGGTAATAGTAGTCCAATTATAGCTGACTTGTTTTTAAGCTTTATAGAATATGAATTTGTTCATAACTGTGTAAAAACTAAATCTAAACAATATAAATATATGAAATATATGTTTCGATACATTGATGATATATGTGTATTTAATTCTAATAATTTTTATTCAATTAGTGAGCACATTTATCCAGAAAGCCTTATTCTTAACAAAACCAATATTAATGATAAAGAAGGTGTATATCTAGATATGAACATTAAATTAACATTAACTAAAACTACTATTAATTTATATCGTAAAGATGACATATTTAAATTTACAAGAAACATATTTTTGCATGAGCATTCATGCATACCATATAATATAAAATATAATACATTAAATAATTGAAATTTTAAGAATTGCAACAATATGTAATGATATTGGCTTTCTTAAAAATCATTTAAATAATTTAATAGATACATATTTTAAACTAGGTTACTATAAAAATAACATCAAGCAGAAAATAGTAAAATATATAAATCAACACAATAATATAAAGAATAAATTTAAACTCTTAAGTGGCAAATTTTTATGGATGGATAATAAATAATATACTTTGTATTAGAATAAGATACTAGATAGTTATTTCAGAGGAAATACATCATTAGCATGTATTTGGCCCCGCTGCTATGTTGGGTAGAGGAGTTAGGGGCTGAAACCTGATAGCATAGCAGTTCCTCCTGATGACCTCTAATTCTTATTCTGATACAACGTCTGTTATTTATTAGTCAATTCATAAAAATGACGTTTATTTTAAATTTTATTTTTTATTTTTTATTTTTATTTTTATTTTTATTTTTTAACTTGATTAAAATTATAGAAAATCTAAAAACAATTATTAATTTTATTATTTAATTATTAAATTTTGATTTAGCATTATTATGTTTTGTTTATTTTATAATTATATTAACAATACGTAGACTCAGTTAGCTGATTTAATTTGTTCTACTGACACGTTATTATTGACCTGTGGACTTTGTTTTCCCGGTAATATGACCTCTGTCAGAAATACTGAAACTATGTATTATTGGTTACGACTTTACTATTATTTTTTCTTATTTTCAAACAAGCATGAATTATTAATTCTTAAAAAAGGGAGAAGTTTGCATCCCAAGGTGTTTACACTTTAAAATGTAAACTGCTTCACATGATCACGTTTAAGAGACCAGGTAATGGCCAATAGCTAGGTCGCGTAGCGCGTGGAGTGAAGGTGGTAGATCTTTATAGATCTTGTTCCAGCCTGCAACCGCCTTAAGCAGGGCAGCCCCTGTCAGATGCTGCTGGATGGCCCGTTGTAAGTTTAGTCTGAGTCAACTAAACTAGGTGACGACACCGAAAAAGCAACGTTAAAAATTATGACTTAAAAGTTACATGTACTCAACAATATTGGAAAAATACGTAAGTACTAATGATTTCAATTTTAGATCTTTTAAATGTAACAGAAAAAATTGTATAGTTTGTGATGTTATAAATAATAATAATTGTATCGTAAGTAATACGACAAACAAATGTTTTTCATTAAATATTAATAATAATTGTAACTGCAATACCGCAGGTGTAGTGTATCTAATACAATGCACATGTGGATTGCAATATATAGGAAAACATATCAAATGTTAAAAACTAGGTTTAGGCAACACATATATAATATACAGCATAATAATCAAACTATATTTCATAAACATATGAGATTAATAGGACATGATATTAAAAACTGTAAATTATTTATTTTAGAACATATTATCGAAGAAAACATTTCAATATTAAATCAAAAACTATTAGAAAAATAAGATTTTTGAATTAAAACGCTTAATTCCATGTATCCATTAGGATTGAATGAGTGGTAAAGAATTGGTAGAAGTAGTATAATAATAATAAACAACTATATTATAATAATCCGGTTAAACGCAAGCCAAGAAGTCATGGCGATAAAAATGATATGTATATAAATGAACAATTAGAAATATTAAAACAACTTTTAAGTGATAATAAGCTAAAAGATCTTTATGTAAATATAAGTTTTTCTAAAGATATCATATGTTCAATAAATCAAAAATTAATTAACGACTATGATAGGCTAAGTTGTATAATAGACAGTTATTGTAATGGAATTTATTATTGTCTTCATTCGGAAGAGACTTAACATATCTCACAAATGCTATTGCAAAACATAGTGTTAGACTAGCTTCGGACAAGGTTCACCAAGATAGTGTAATTGGTCTAACGTCTAGCAGATTGGAAACTGATAGATTTGATCGGAGGTTCTTGTACGTCAACGTATTTTCTGTACATTCTTAGTTTTATCGAAATCGAATCTCGAAAACTATCCACATACTAGGAACGAATATCCATTATAGAATACGGACGATTTGTGACTATGATTTTTTCTTCGTCGGGCGTTATTGGTAATTCGACTATACAATTCATCAAGCTCCTGTATTCAAAACGAGTGGAAAACAAGAAATGCGATTATGCATCCACACTAGTATACATAAAGAGACGAATCAGCTATGGTATAGCTCGAGCCGCATCCGCCTGCATCCGGTGTACCAGGCAGAATTTCACCAAATATTTGTAGTATATTCAACCTCACATTAGTCTCTGACTATTGTAAATATACTGGGCCCATTTGCGGGTAACCCGAATAGTTCTTGTGAATAATATTTAAAAAATTATTATAATAAATTATTAACCTAATAACGACAACCTAATAACGACAACCTAATAACGACAACCTAATAACGACAACCTAATAACGACAACCTAATAACGACAACCTAATAACGACAACCTAATAACGACAACCTAATAACGACAACCTAATAACGACAACCTAATAACGACAACCTAATAACGACAACCTAATAACGACAACCTAATAACGACAACCTAATAACGACAACCTAATAACGACAACCTAATAACGACAACCTAATAACGACAACCTAATAACGACAACCTAATAACGACAACCTAATAACGACAACCTAATAACGACAACCTAATAACGACAACCTAATAACGACAACCTAATAACGACAACCTAATAACGACAACCTAATAACGACAACCTAATAACGACAACCTAAGAACGACAACCTAATAACGACAACCTAATAACGACAACCTAATAACGACAACCTAATAACGACAACCTAATAACGACAACCTAATAACGACAACCTAATAACGACAACCTAATAACGACAACCTAATAACGACAACCTAATAACGACAACCTAATAACGACAACCTAATAACGACAACCTAATAACGACAACCTAATAACGACAACCTAATAACGACAACCTAATAACGACAACCTAATAACGACAACCTAATAACGACAACCTAATAACGACAACCTAATAACGACAACCTAATAACGACAACCTAATAACGACAACCTAATAACGACAACCTAATAACGACAACCTAATAACGACAACCTAATAACGACAACCTAATAACGACAACCTAATAACGACAACCTAATAACGACAACCTAATAACGACAACCTAATAACGACAACCTAATAACGACAACCTAATAACGACAACCTAATAACGACAACCTAATAACGACAACCTAATAACGACAACCTAATAACGACAACCTAATAACGACAACCTAATAACGACAACCTAATAACGACAACCTAATAACGACAACCTAATAACGACAACCTAATAACGACAACCTAATAACGACAACCTAATAACGACAACCTAATAACGACAACCTAATAACGACAACCTAATAACGACAACCTAATAACGACAACCTAATAACGACAACCTAATAACGACAACCTAATAACGACAACCTAATAACGACAACCTAATAACGACAACCTAATAACGACAACCTAATAACGACAACCTAATAACGACAACCTAATAACGACAACCTAATAACGACAACCTAATAACGACAACCTAATAACGACAACCTAATAACGACAACCTAATAACGACAACCTAATAACGACAACCTAATAACGACAACCTAATCTAATAACGACAACCTAATAACGACAACCTAATAACGACAACCTAATAACGACAACCTAATAACGACAACCTAATAACGACAACCTAAGAACGACAACCTAAGATAACGAAGATAACGACAACCTAATAATGACAACCTGATAACGACAGCCTGTTACTTAAAGATATATTATCGAGAATATCGACAACCTTAAAGTTCTAACAGATTTTACCAAACACAAGATAACTAATCACAATCTTAAACACAATTAAAATTGCACGTTCAACATACAATCAAATCAAGATTTATTAACGTAACTACAATAACATCAAGTATATCAAGTGTATCATTGCGCTTTTGCCATCACAAATGACGAATTCAGAACGCTGCTGTTCATGCAATGGAAACAACGCCTTATGTAAAAGTTGTAGTTGTGTCAATGGGGGCAGGCCTTGTATGGGGTGTTTGCCTTCAAAGAAGGGAAGGTGTCACAATGACGGTTCGCGGTCATCCCAAAAGCAAGTATCATCAGTAGAAGCTATACCCATCACAAATTTTCAGTCGCTTTCCCCCTTTCAAACTGATTCTTGCAATCCAATAATATCGGATTTTGTCACGCATGAAATAAAATGTACGAATGAAAATTGTAGTCTTTACACAGTTATCAGGGTCCCCGTTCGGATATCCCGTGAGTTCTTTCAGCAAGACTTCTTGTGCGGCACATGTGCAGCTTCGAAAATCTCTTATATTATGGAGGAACTAAAAAAGCAGGAAGGGTAGAATAGAAGCTTAGAGTCTGATTTTGCAGCTCTTAAGCTTTCGATACCAGAATCTTCTTCTCAACACATAGAAAACATTTCAAAACGTTCATTTGCAGATGTTGTTCGACGCGAAGTTACACGGCCAGTAATTGCTGCTTCTTCGGCATCAGTCCAAAATAATAGCCCACTTAATATCATTAAAGCTTGCGAATTACAGGTGAAACGCTCAAATACAGTTATTATTAGAAATTTACCAATTTCTGAGGACGAACAAAAATCTATTAAAGCTTCATTCAGGGAGATTTGTTTTGTTTTACCAGCAGACAAACAATTCTCGTTTTTCCGGCTTCCTGCGAAGCGGAGTGATGTGCCTCCGTGGCTCTTAATTTCTCTAAATGGACATTCGGTAGATACTATCATTCGATCAGCTCACTGTTTGAAATCGTCAGTTCTTTTTCAGAGAGTATACATTCAACCAAATTTGTCCCCGGCAGAACGTGATATTCAAAACGCGTTGCGCGCTGAACTTAAAAAGAAACGCGTGGCTGATCCGTCTGGTATATATCGCATAAGAAATACTCGTGTTTTGAGAGTGGGTGAGACTACAACTAGTACTGAGGAAACTAGGTCTGGGATAGAAAATTCTTCGCCTATATGACTATGTGAAAAGCCTTTCCCTTTCTCTGCTTCCTCAATAGTTACTAATTTTGATTTCTCGAAGGTTAGCATTCTTTTATTTAATGTTGAAGGTTTATCATCTCTGCTTCATCTGGGTTTGGCCTCGTGGATTCAGCGTTTTGATGCGGTAATTTTGAATGAGACTTTTAGTCTGAATTACCTTTCTCTACAAGGGTTCTATACCTTTGACCTACCTGCCCGCTCACACGGTAGAGGTCGTCCATTTGGTGGTGTTATACTAGCAATAAAGTGTTTGCCTTCATCTTGGTCTCACTCTATCTCAGATAATTGCGTTTGACTTGTAACTCCTTATCTGGTTATCATTGCGGTTTATTTTAATCCAGATTTCTCTGCAGCTGACATTATTGATGAAATTTCACAGCTTTGTTCTAATTTGCCATCTAATTCGAGAGGTTTTGTTGGTGGTGATTTTAATGCAAAATATTCGATTCCACACAGCCCGAAACTTCAACAGCTTATTAGTTACTTTGCATCTATGAACTTAAAACTTTGTATCCCCGCTGAGAAATGGTCTTATGAGTGTTATCGGTCGAGAAGTTTATTAGATTTTGCCTTTTCTAATTGCGAGGTAACGAAGATGAATACCATGCTTGCCTCTGAATGGTCTTTGATACGCAAGCATAAGCCGGTAAACTGTATAGTCAATTTTCATTCTCAGATATTAGAATCTCCAACTAGATTGCGTCACTCTCGTATTGTGAATCCCGTGTCTTTAAATATCCAAGTGGTTCTTAAAGCTTATTCTCTTATGTCAAGAGGTCAACATTATGAGAGTGCTGATCTTTTGACTGCGGCAATAGTTCAGAGTTGTCGTTTGTCTTCCAGTCGGCGCTTCACGAGTCGTCCTTTTAATGATCGCAAGTGGCCTATCCTCCAAGAAATGCAGCAAACACTGCTTAGGATGTCTCGCGATTGTAGTAGTGAGCATTCTACAAAGGAGGCTTATATTGTCGTTCGACGGGTTTATACCAAAATACTGAAGACTTTTCACAGGGATCGTTTGTACGTAGAAGAGTGTCATCGATTAAGTTTGGCAGAGAGCTTTCCATGGAAAGTCCATTCTAAACATCCTAATAAAATCATGTCTTTAGTTCCGCTTTCCAAGTGGGTTGATCACTTTCGCTCTTTCCTTCATCTCGATGATCTACCGTTGTCATTGCCAGCTAATAATTTTGATTTTGACGGTTCCTCTGGTTTGATTGATACACCCTTTTCCATTGATGAAATTGAAGGATGCCTTGCGCGGATGCATGTGAAGAAAGCTAGTGGTCCGGATAATCTCTGCGTGGAGCAACTCCGATCTACATTCCACATATTTGGCAGCTATTGGACCTTTATGTTCAATTCTCTACTCTATGGATCCTGTTTGCCTTTCTCTTGGAAAGAGGGGATAGTGAAAGTCCTATATAAGGGCACCGGTCCTTTGGAATCTCCAGACTCTTATCGCGGGATTTTCCTTTTAAATCACGTTTATAAATTATTGTCGTTTGTATTAACTTCTCGACTAGCTAAGCACTGTTTTTCGTTATTGCCTGAAGAACAATTTGGATTTCGGCAGGGCCGCTCGACTTGTGATGTTATCAGTCTAGTGTGTTCTTCTGTAGTCAACTGTATTTCTAATAAAAATTCATTATATGCCATCTTTATTGATTTTCGTAGAGCATTTGACTCAGTCAATCGGAATATCCTTCTTTCTAAGCTGCATAATAATTGTAATCTTCGCGGGCGCTTTCTTCGCCTACTATATGAGATTAAATTACCTAACCGTGTCAAGGTATTCGATGATTTAGCATACTCTGACTTCTTCACAGTTAATCATGGCGTATTGAAGGGTGACCCAATCAGTCCTCTATTATTTTCAATCTTCGTTATTGATTTACCATCGGTTATACGGTCTTTTGCAAACGAGGTTGAGTTGGCGCTATATGCTGACGATCTTGTGATCCTGACAAGAAACCTAGGCACGGCTCAAAAGGCACTCGATGGCTTGACTGTATTTTGTAGTCGGAATGAACTAGACATCAACATTTCAAAATCAAAGGTAGTGAAGTTCCGCGGTGGTGGTCGTCTATCCAAGCATGACTCGCTTTTTATAAAATCTCAGACACTAGAGTTCTGTACTAATTATAAGTATCTTGGCGTTCTATTAACGTCTAGATGGTCTTT
>WNNJ02003384.1:0-90629 GCA_012934845.2 Pomphorhynchus laevis | reverse complement strand
GAATATATATATATTAATATATATATATATATATATATATATATATATATATATATATATATATATATATATATATATATATATATATATATATATATATATATATATATATATTCAGCTTGCTTATGGAATAGTGATATTATGGTTGGTAATGATATTGCCTCATAAAATGCTTTCCAGCCGCGCTGCTCTGTTGAATCAAAAACATAAACCCTTAAGTGCTACGGCCTTACAATATAGTCTTAATTTTATCACTAATACACTATTTAAAAATATGGTTACTGTTTCAGTATTTACACACTTTATTGTTCTTAAACCTTTATCAGCATTGTAAGTAGTTAATAGGGATAACAGGATAGTTTAAACGGTCCTGTTACAATGCTGATGATAAGATAAGATACTTATATATAGTTATATATACTTATACTTGTATATATATATATATATATATATATATATATATATATATACTAAATGGTGTTGCTTGATAGACTGGACTTCGATTCACGACTTTCAATCACCATGTCACTTCTAGACGACCACTTCAGCATCGAAATGATAAGTACCCGGCAACACTCATCAGTAGAATATATATATATATATATATAATATATATATATATATATATATATATATATATATATATATATATATATATATATATATATAAGGCACAAATGCGTATCCGTTGATTACGAGGGCACTGAATTTCTCACAGGATTCCTGAAGGAATGCGTCATTGTATAAATTGTTATTGCGAAAAATCGCTTGAAACTGTGGTCCAGGAGCCAAAGCTGGCTACGATTGATTTTTAATCCATATTTGCTGCTAAATAACTGGACTTCGATCATCAGCTCCATCAGTCTAATGTATCACTCCGAGACGATCCTAACCACCCAGCAGTCATCGTCAGTCGGATGAAGTGGTTAGGGTACGTTTCGACTGCTTTTGTGATAACTATAAAGACACCAGCAATTCCTCACGATGCTATACGAAGCTCAGGTGCAGAAGCGTTTTTACTGGCTTGTTGCGTGTGTGGACCTTCTAGTTATTCTTTATATAAGGCACAAATGCGTATCCGTTGATTACGAGGGCACTGAATTTCTCACAGGATTCCTGAAGGAATGCGTCATTGTATAAATTGTTATTGCGAAAAATCGCTTGAAACTGTGTTCCAGAAGCCAAAGCTGGCTACGATTGATTTTTAATCCATATTTGCTGCTAAATAACTGGACTTCGATCATCAGCTCCATCAGTCTAATGTATCACTCCGAGACGATTCTAACCACCCAACAGTCATCGTCAGTCGGATGAAGTGGTTAGGGTACGTTTCGACTGCTTTTGTAATAACTATAAAGACACCAGCAATTCCTGACGATGCTATAAGTCGTGAATCGAAGTCCAGTCTATCAAGCAACACCATTTAGTATAAATGCCGTATTTCGTAAGAAATCCTGGACCGTTGTCTACTCAGCACATTCGTGCATTACTATTATACCTACCGTATCCATTTAGGATCCAACGAGTGCAGCGACAATTCAGCAACAACCTCTGCCTAGTGTTTAAGGATGGTCCGCACAGCAATTCGATCTGGTTAAGAGCGAAAGCCTCAGACAATTAAGCAAGGTGTCGGAAACGCCTTTATTCACAATGTCACACAGGCAACCGAAACGACCAGTGTGTACCTCATTCTACTGATGAGTGTTGCCGGGTACTCATCATTTCGATGCTGAAGTGGTCGTCTAGAAGTGACATGGTGACTGAAAGTCGTGAATCGAAGTCCAGTCTATCAAGCAACACCATTTAGTATATATATACTAAATGGTATACTAACTGGAGCACTTCTCGAACTAGTACTCAGAAACAACTGTTTTGAATTTAACGATATATTATTTATACAAAAGAACGGGACTGCAATGGGTACATCGGTAGCGCCCGTATACGCCAACCTATATGTAGCTGAGATTGAGGAGCAGTATCTAAAAACTCGAAGACTTAAACCTCAAGTTTGGTTTAGATACATCGACGACATCTTAATAGTTTGGCCATACAACATTGAAAGCTTACAAGAACTTGTAGCAGATCTAAATCGTTTTAGTGAACTAAAATTTACATTGGCCTTACCAGAAAGCAACGGAAATACGAACTTTTTAGATACAACTATCTACAGAGATGAGCGCAGAGGGATTCAAACAACTCTGTATGAAAAGGAATCAAATGTGGCATCATATGTGCACGCTAGCAGCTTTCATCCACCAAAAACAAAAAGAACATTGATATACAATGAATTTATCCGCAGAAGGAAAATATGCAGCGAGAAATCACAATTTGAATCAAGTAGTAAAATATTGATGGACCAATTAAAAAATAGGGGATATTCTCATAGGCAGTGCCTAACACAGTACAACAGAGTTAGAAAAATGAACAGATCAATTTTGCTGAAAAACCACAAAGAGGAAGCCTGCTCGGAGGACAATAAAAATATTAATTGTATTCTAGAGTATAACGCAGCATTTGAAAATATTAACAAATTACTAAACACAAACAAAGATCGAAATTTGACCAGCCTAAACAGAGTTAAGGTGTATTTTAAAAACAACAAAAACATTAAAAGTCAAATTGTACATTCAAAAATTAAAAATATGACAGAAGCGACGAAAAGTATGGGTAGCTCAGCTCCATGTAAAGATAAAAGATGTAAATGTTGTGCGGATATAGTGAATGTTACAAACACATTTAAGAGGTAACACACCGGGTTAACGTACAAAACAAGAGGTAACCATACTTGTAAATCAAAGAATATAATATATTTATCAACATGCAATGATTGTCAAAAACAGTATATCGGAGAGAGCGGTAGACAATTAAACTTGAGAATGAACAATAGACGTGCTGATATTCTAAAGAACAAAATAGGATTTGATGGAGTGGTTAATCACAAAATTGAGTTTCCAAATCATATATTATCAACGCAAATTGTACAAAGAGGGTTTAAAAATATCTATGAAAGGAAACAAACGGAGCAATATTGGATAGGACAAATCATGAGTGATAAAATGCTAAATAAGTATCATGAATATCATGTACCATGATAATTGGAATTTTGGTATGTGATTGATATACGCTGAATTCTTTCATGTCGGAATCAAGATATATACTGCAGAAAATATCTAGTGTAATCACCTGAAGAAGAAATTTTTCGAAACGCGTTGTGTTAATAAATTAGGAGTTTTTGTTCTCTGGATTAATTAACTGATAATTAAACAGATTATATATATACTAAATGGTGTTGCTTGATAGACTGGACTTCGATTCACGACTTTCAGTCACCATGTCACTTCTAGACGACCACTTCAGCATCGAAATGATGAGTACCCGGCAACACTAATCAGTAGAATGAGGTACACACTGGTCGTTTCGGTTGCCTGTGTGACATTGTGAATAAAGGCGTTTCCGACACCTTGCTTAATTGTCTGAGGCTTTCGCTCTTAACCAGATCGAATTGCTGTGCGGACCATCCTTAAACACTAGGCAGAGGTTGTTGCTGAATTGTCGCTGCACTCGTTGGATCCTAAATGGATACGGCAGGTATAATAGTAATGCACGAATGTGCTGAGTAGACAACGGTCCAGGATTTCTTACGAAATACGGCATTTATACTAAATGGTGTTGCTTGATAGACTGGACTTCGATTCACGACTTATAGCATCGTCAGGAATTGCTGGTGTCTTTATAGTTATTACAAAAGCAGTCGAAACGTACCCTAACCACTTCATCCGACTGACGATGACTGTTGGGTGGTTAGGATCGTCTCGGAGTGATACATTAGACTGATGGAGCTGATGATCGAAGTCCAGTTATTTATGTTACTAAATTGTAACATTTAGTACAAACAAGAAAGAAAAAAACGAAAAATTTAAAATGAGAGGGTATACAATAGTTCTATGTTATACCTGTATTGTTGACATTCAATTTGTATACATGTTCCACATTGATGCCAGGGTAGTTATCTGTCATTAATTGTCCGACCCATTTTTGCTCTATCGCCTTTCTCTTCTTAGTTTCATGTATGTCTTTTTCAATTACTACGTATTCAAATACATCTTTTTTCGTGTGGTGTTGTGTTATGCAATGTCGAACTACCGCATCTTTTTCCGTGCATCCTCTGTTTAGATCGCTACGGCGGTTGTTTAAACGAATGTTCATTGTTAGACCACTTTCTCCGATGTATTGAGCATTGCACATTGTACAAGATGCATTGTATACAATACCTTTCGATTTACAACTGGTTGGTTTGGTAAGATTATATTTGAGTTTTGTAGAGTTGCTTACAAAGTACGAGCTCTCTTTCACATTTTCACAGCATTTTGCTCTTTCTCTTTTGCATTTTACACATGATGGTTTTGTGTTTGAATTTTCATTCAAGCCGTACAGTTTTGTGCTCATGATTGCCTTGCCTATGCTACTGCCTGAGAAAACTACTCTTACATTAACTTGTGGGAGGTTAATTTGCCGTCTTATAATATTTATCCTGCTATTAAGATCGCGTTGTAAGGTTCTAAGTCCATTGTGATATGGGACAATTACATTATAGTTGATAGGTACATTTTTAATCTGCAGATTAGTTTCATTTTGTTTTAATTTCGCTTTATGTAATACTCTGTAAATTTCCGTATATATACGTGAAATTATATATACGTAAATTTCACGTATATATACAATGGTGTATGTCCTCTGATGATTCAGATTAAGGGTAGTTCTGTTTCTCGAGCTTTAGACATTGTTTAAGCGTGTGTTAAGGTGCCTATGGATGATTATTAAAGTCACGGTACTGATGAGCTCCGTTATAGCGAATCGCGTATTCCGTTGTTGAAGTTTGCCGTCACACATAGGATGACTGGCCATACGTAGCGACTTTAAATATTGCGAGAATAATTCTGTTCTATTTCTTTATCTGATGAGGATATATAGAATGCTGCCTGGTGTTTATGCCTCTTCATGAGGAAAACATAGTGATTTATTTACGAGTACTCCATTGTGTCCCAGGGCAGGTGTAACAACAAATTATATTTTATGTATTTGTACACTTTAAAGTGTCCTTGTAAAACAGCATTTCTATTAAAAGGAATTTAGTGCCTGATGCATGGTTAAACCGCAATACGCACTACCATGCACAGAGCTTATGCTAAATTTCCTCTGATGATTCAGATTTAGGGTAGTTCTGTTTTTTGAGCTTTAGACATTGTTTAAGCGTGTGTTAAGGTGCCTATTTATGATTATTAAAGTCACGGTACTAATGAGCTCCGTTAGATCGAAACGCGTATACCGTTGTTGAAGTTTGTCGTCACACATAGGATGACTGGGCATACGTAGCGACTTTGAATATTGCGAGAATAATTCTGTTCTATTTCTTGATCTGATGAGGATATATAGAATGCTGCCTGGTGTTTATGCCTCATCATGAGGAAAACATAGTATATATATATATATATATATATATATATATATATATATATATATATATATATATATATATATATATATATACTCGGATTTTAAGTCAAACCGGAAACACAAAGATATCGTTTTATTCAAGCTTTCGACCAACTAGTGGCCTTCTTCAGGAAAATAATATTGTAAGTAGTTAATGGGTATCAAGATGGTTTAAACCATCTTGATACCCATTAACTACTTACAATATTATTTTCCTGAAGAAGGCCACTAGTTGGTCGAAAGCTTGAATAAAACGATATCTTTGTGTTTCCGGTTTGACTTAAAATCCGAGTATTAATATATACAAGTATCCGTCAAAGGATCCCGGAGCTGGTTTGAATAAATAATCTAAACTATATATATATAATTGTAAATTTTGCCAAAAACCGGAGTTCGATTACATGCAGAGCAGACTTCCTTATCACTCCTAGACGATCTGATGGTAGCCGGCAGCACTCATCAGTAGGGTGAACTACCATCAGTCGTTTCGGCTGCCTTGTGATATATTTAAAAGGCATCTCCGAGAATTTGCTAACGAAGTAGCATGGGCATAGCCTCTTTAAACTAACAACGTGCTTTCAGGATCATCCTAATTTTATTCGGCAGGAATTTTAATTGCTGTCGCTGCTTGCTTTCTCACAGGATCTTTTTGTTAGTTTAAAGAGGCTATGCCCATGCTACTTCGTTAGCAAATTCTCGGAGATGCCTTAAAAATATATCACAAGGCAGCCTAAATAAATACAAAATAAATTTAAAAAATTAGAGGGTGTTCAAATATAAACGGAAAAGTAGTTACGGGAGATATCGAGAACTTAAATGTGAAATTAAATATTGAATATTTTTGAGATTTAATATTTAAAACTTTATACCAAAACTTTGTTACTAATTTTAGATTATTTATTAACTTTTACAGAGTAATATATTTACGCAAAATATTTCACAATAGACAGAAAACATCTTAGTTATCGATGGACGCAGATTCACTTGTTAAAGAAGCTGAGAAGAAACTTAGATTTACAGGTGGTTTTTTAAATTCTTTATTTGGGAGCAGTGCAAATACGAAAATGGAAGAAGCAGCCGATTTACTTATTAGAGCCGGCAATAAGTACAAGTTAGACAAACAATGGCATATCGCTGCTGATGCATATTGCAAGGCCGCAAACATATACGTCAAAACTCATAGCAAACATGATGCCTCTCAGAATTATATCGAAGCGGCCAATTCGTACAGGAAAGTTGATCCGAAATTAGCAATCGAAATGTTTCAGCGATCCATTTCTATTCTCACAGAAATGGGTAGATTTTCAATGGCAGCGCGATACTATCAAACCAGCGGTGAAATTTACACGGAAATCGGTGACAATAAAAGCGCAGTAGATGCTTACGAAAAAGCGGGTGATCTTTACCTTGGAGAGGATGCTACTAGTTCTGCCAATAAGTGTCAATTAAAGGTAGCTGAATTATCGGCAATTTCCGGCGATTACAAACGAGCTATTCAAATTTTCGAAAGTGTGGCGATTCGATCAACCCAGAATAACTTACTTAAATACAGCGTCAAAGATTATCTATTTAAGGCGAGCATATGTCAGTTATGTATAGACAATTTAAACGCTCAAATGGCAATCGAGCGGTATGTTAAAGAAATTTCAGCTGCTTTTGCCGACACTAGAGAGTATAAACTTATTCGTCAAATTTCATTAGCTATCGATAATTCAAGTCTTGATGAGTTTAACGAAGCACTTGCAGAATTTGATAAAGTAATTAAACTAGATGGATGGTGCAGCCAGCTGTTAATTCTGGTTAAGAAACCGCTGGAAAGTATGGACGACGATTCTAACATACTGTAAGGAATAATTTCTTCAAACGCTGCAGTTTATTGACCTAGGAGAACAATATATCACATGGGCCGTAATCGATTTTTAATTTTATGTCGTTGCTTAAAAATAATTTTATCTTTAAAATATCTTAATAGTTTTAATGTTTGGGGATTATCAACTTCGCGAAACGATGAATTGTATTGAACGCTACCAGTTTCGTTCGGGAAAATAAAATTGATCGTAAGGGTCTATTTTTTAGCAAAGACTGGACGCCATAGAATTTTTGGCCTTATGCATGTGAAGTGAAAATTTATGTTGATTTGACGGATTGTTAGGGAGAATTCGCCGTTTGTTTCACGTCGAAATTTCACAATGCGAGCTGGATTGAGCTGGGCAATGTCAGAGGGGAAGCGGTCAAGAAAGATACAACAAGTAGATGAAGAGGTAAAAAGCTTAAAACGTTGAGATTGTGAGCCGAAGGAGGCATGTGAACTATGTCGGAAAACGATTTTTAGGATTGGAGGACCTGATATGATTAAATTTAGTGGATTTGTTTAAACGGATAAAAGATACAGGAGAAATATTATTGAAAAGGAATGGATTATCATCAGGAAGAATGGTTGCTAGGATAGATATGAAAGCAGATACATCATCATCGAGGCGAAATTGTGGATAAGCAGATTCTGAAAGCTTTAAGCTAGATATGATAATACAGAGATAGCGCGAAGGAAAACGATTACGTGGAAGTGGTAGATGACAGATATTATTATTAATGTTTCATCAGCACATAAAATCATGGCTTAATTGGCTGGTTCACTGCAGAAAAAAGAAAATATAATAAAAGTATCACAAATACGGAAAAGCAGCTTTCCCCATGGCATCCTCCATCCGTAATTTCTTTTTGAATTCGTTAATATTGCTACTGCACACTGTTGACTCTCCAAGTCTATTCCACAGAGATACAACTCGCCGATCAAATTGGACAGCTCGTGATTTTCTTATCCTTTCACGTCGCAGGGTTAAACCATGGCCTCGGAGGATATTGGATGATCGCAAATGAAGACAATCTCGAAGTGGATGATCCAAATCATTAAGAATTTGCCAGACCATACTCATATCGATGTACCGGCGGGTCCACGTGACAGTCTCAAGTCTAAGTGCTTTTAATCGATCAGGGTACGAAAAAAATTTCAGTTGTGGTGCTAGCTTGGTAGCTCTATGAAGTACCGTCTCTGAACTAATATGTTCTTTTGAATTTTGGGGATACACACACGGCGCAGCATATAGAAGACGGCTCAACACATGAGCAAAGATTAGCGGACGTAGGGCAAATTGATTGAGTGCAATGAAAGTGCGTCGAAGTTGACCGATTATCCCTAACGCATTTGAACAAGCATGTTCAGTATGTGTGACGGTACTCAAATCACTGTTTATCCACACTCCCAAGCCCTTATATTTGTTCACTCATTCTATATCACTGCTTTGAAAGCTATAATTAACTAAAGATTGAGCATTTCCGCCACAAACACGTAAATGTTTGCATTTTGATATATTTACAATCAACCTATTGAGCAGAGCCCAATTTTCAACTTCATCGATATCCCGTTGCAGTTTAACTATATCATTGGGTGAACGAATTGCCCGCCAGATTTTCAAATCGTCTGCATATAAAAGCATCCGAGAATCAATAAATTCAGGGATATCGTTGATGTAAACACTAAATAACAATGGATCCAATACTGAACCTTGAGGCACCCCTATATTACATGGCCGCGAAGAAGAGTAAAAATTATCTACATGCACACAATAACTACGATTGCTTAAAAACGATTCAATCCATCTAACAAGCAAAAATGGAATGCCACTTTTCTCTAGTTTATTTAGGAGGAATCTATGGTCTACTCTGTCAAATGCCTTAGAGAAATCGAAGAATATGATGTCAGTAGCAATTGATACGGCTTTATTAGCTGACCAATCAAGATGAGCTGCGAGTAGATTAGTAACTGTCGAATAACCCTTACGGAAACCATGTTGCTCAGAAGCTATTACATTATTCTCACTATAAAACTTGACCATATAACATCACTCGCCATCCGAAACATAGACGGAAATTTTCAAGTTGTCCACACCCGTCCAAAAATTCGATGGCGCTCCATCTCTCCTATGTGTCTTCTCCACTAGACTCTTTCGCAACAGCACACGGTTTCCGCCTCGGTCTCCTCAACACTAGATCTATTCTCAATAAATCCGATCTTATCCTCAACCTATTCACCAAGCAATCCATCGATCTCTTCTGCCTCACCGAATCCTGGCACTCAGATTCCGACGACCTTTCCATTCGCCGTCTGCTCTCTGCCGGTTGCTCCCTAGTCGAATCCGCCCGCCCGCTCAGCTCATGCCCTTCTAAATCCTCTAATCATGGCGGCATCGTCACATTCGCGCGTCACCCAGCGTCTCTTCGCAAAATCAATCCCCCTTTCAGTCCTTGCTCTTTTGAATTGCTCACTTGTCGTTATTCTAACCCGATCACTCTAGATCTCGCCATTGTATACCGTCCTGGTTCATAAGCTCCTACAGCGTTATTTTTTACCGAACTCGCTGACCTCCTTTCTCATTGTTCTTTATCCTCAATCCCTTCACTCGTTCTAGGCGACTTCAATATCCGCCTAGACCGCCCCTCTTCCACAGATTCCATCCGGTTCATCAACATTCTATCCAACTACAATTACAAACTAATCTCCACTGCCACCACACATATACTTGGCGGGGCACTCGACATCATCGCTGTCCCCGATCATTTTGCTGCCCACACCTCACTGTCCATCTCTGATCCTGGTCTATCCGATCACTTTCTTATCACCCTTGATCTCGCTCGCTACCACACCCCTCCTCACACACCTACAATCCTACGTCGCCCTTGGAGAAATCTCGACCTCTCCTTTCTCCGCTCTGCCTTACTCAAATCGTCTCTATCATTACCCACAATAACATATTCATCTCCTCACGATCTCGCCTTTCTTTTCGACTCTGAACTCACATCCACTCTCGATATTCTCTTGCCCTTCAAGTCTCACCCACACCGTCGCTTGCACCGTGCCCCATGGTTTGACATCCAATGCCTATTCTCAAAGCGTCGACTCCGCCATGCTTTCCGAGTCTATCACCGCTCTCTCAGACGCGATTTCCGCTAGATCACTCCGTCTTTCCGTGATTCCTATCTTGCTCTTCGCCGGTCTCATCTCCACCTACTACGTACCAAATGCAACTCCTACTGGCAGCATAAAATCATCATTTCATTCAACTCTAAGACTCTATGGCTTACTTTTAACTCAATCCTGGCTCGTTCCTCCACGCTGTGCAACATCAATGCTAATGATTATTCGTCATTTCTCCAGACTAAAGTATCCACGCTGCTCTCTCACACCCCGGTCTCCATCCTATCCCACTCTCCCAGTCTAATCTTATCCTTCCGGAACTCTTTCATCTTCTCCCTGTATCACCTACAGAAGTATCATCTGTCCTCATGTCCTTGCCAAACAAAACCTCACCTGCCGATCCCTTGCCTACCCTTCACACTGGAAGGGTAGGCAAGGGATCCCCATTTCTCGCAACCTTGTTTAACTCGTCCATCCGCAGTCGTATCTTCCCTTCACACTGGAAATCCGCAATCGTTCGTCCCCTCCTTAAGAAACAATCGCTCGACCCCTCCCTTCCATCTAGCTATCGCCCCATTTCACTACTCCCTACTCTTTCTAAACTCTTAGAACGCCTTATCTTAATACATATCAACGCTTATCTCTCCTCATCCAATCTGTACCCTCCTTTCCAATCCGCTTTCCGCTCTAATCACTCGACAGAAATCGCATGCATAAAAGTGTACAACGACTTACTCATTTCTCGAGACAAGGCTCTATATAGTGTTCTCATCTCCCTGGACCTCTCCTCCGCATTCGACATTGTCGACCACTCCGTCCTCCTTTCTCGCCTTCGTTATGATTACGGCTATTCTTACTCCTCCGAGGCATGGTTCGCCTCATATCTATCCGACCGTTCCTTTCGCGTCTGTTCTAATTCATCATCCTCCCCTCCCATCTCTATTTTTTGCGGGGTTCCACAAGGTTCAGTCCTAGGTCCACTGCTTTTCTCTCTTTTGCTTGGCGATCACTCTCCATTTATCAAACCTTACTCCTTTAACGTCATGCAATACGCCGATGACATTCTAATCTATGCTCATGCACCCGCACATCGCATACACGATATCGGCATTTCTGCCTCCAACTGTTTTTCTTCTATCTACAAACGTCTCTCCAATCTCCATCTCGTTCTAAACCCCGAAAAGTCCAAAATAATATGGATCCTTCCCCGTAAACCAAGCATATCTCCTCCCATTGTATCTTTTGCCTCATCGATCATCCCTATAGTCCACAATCTCACTTTCTTAGGCTTCCATTTCGATGATCACCTTTCCCTCAAACCCTTCGTCCGTGACAAGGTCCGCTCGTCTAACTTAATTCTTCGTGACATCCGCCGTATCCGCCCCCTTATCGACTTCCGTTCTTGTATGTCTCTTCTTTCATCGTTTCTTTTCCCTAAAATCGATTACTGCCTTAGCCTTTTCGCCAATTCTCCAAAATCCATCATCCTACCCCTACAACGAATAATCAACACCGCCGTTCGAGTGCTCTTTCGTCTCCGTCGCTTCGACCACACATCCACATATCTTGCCCAACTCTCCTGGCCCACCATCCACATCCGCATCAAACTCCGCCTTCTTCTCGTTACTTTTCGTCTCATCGCTGTCGGCTCCCCATCGTTCATCAACCTTCCTTTCTTAGACGATACTCGCCCCACCTCGCTATCGCTTCGTTCCTGTCATACCCTCTTACTCCACGTTCCTAATTACTCCAACAACTACGGTCTCCGATCCTTCCTCGTCGCCGCCTCACTCGCCTGGAATCAACTCCCTCTCGACGTCCGCCGCGCTCCCTCCTTTATCACATTCAAACACCTCCTCCGTTCACACCTTCTCGACACCTGATTCACAGTCTTGTTTTGTTGTGGTCATGTAAGCGTGCGCTGGCACGCATTTGCCACGTTAAAATAAATCCTTTTTTTAACCATGTATAATTCGCTCTAACATTCTACAACATAAGCAAGTAATACTTACTGGTCTATAATTGTCTACTGAAGATCTATCACCCTTTTTGAAGATGGGGTGAATGATCGATTGTTTCCACTCTTTTGGAAGATTCGTATCAATAATAGATTGTCGAAATATGTTACAAAGTGGTGTATATATTGAGTCTGCTATTCGACGAAGATATATCGAAGGTAACAAATCAGCACCTTTGGAGTTTGTCTCTTTAAGACGATGCAGTTCAGCTAAAACTTTCTCAGGAGTTATCAAATTAGCTATGTCTAAACTAGGATATGAAACACTAGCACCTCTTATCGTCTCACTGTTCTGGATAGGTTCAGAATACTCGTTTGTAGTCTCTTTGTACAAGTAAAAATGCCTTGAGAACATCTCAGCAAGGTCGTCTTCAATAACGCTATCAAAATATTGGCCAATTGTTTTATTAGCGTTCCTACTACTATTCACATATAGAAAGAGAGCTTTGGGATCATGTCTACAACTATGAGCTAGACCATTTTCAAATAAATAGCGCTTATGTCGCTTTAAAGAATTGAAGAAATTTCTCGCCTGCTTATAAACACCATATTCACAAAACCCACCCTTAAAGCATTTGAAACTGAAGTCACGAGCCTTCATCGCAGTAGCCAGCTCATTATCAAACCAACGAGCGCTTTTCCGACTAGTCTTAGACTTCAAAGGTGAGAATTTTACCATTAGAGAATAAAGCGTCACGCGAAAATGATCCCAGGCCTCGTCAACTCCGACAACAGCCGGATCAGGCCAACTTACTCTATGCAGCTTTGATGTAATAACATCATAGTTCGCCCGAAAAACATTAATCTGACGTTTGTACCGAGCATGATGAAACACCCTCATTTGTATATTTAGCAAAACTTTAACTACACAGTGATCAGACAAACCAACAGAAGAATCATATTGGATACTACTGATTAATTGACTGTTTGTCGATAGGCAAAGATCAAGAAGGGAAGAACTACAACTTGAAAAGCGAGTATGTACATCAACAAATTGAGCAAGACCACAATAAGCAAAACACTCCATAAGGTCACAAGATTCACTATCACAAGTAGGAATAACCGTATTTGAAGTCCATTCAACATCTGACATATTCAGATCCCCAATTATCACAGTATCACAATCTCCTCGCGTATACAACTCTATCTCTTCAATGAGTTTCTTAGATATTGCCTTAGGAGCACGATACACAAGACCCAGTATGATGGGTGAGCTGTTATCAAACTTCACCTGACACCACAAACTCTCAACTCTATCAATGGACGACTTACTCAAAACGCGCACCTTAACTTTATCTCTCATAAAGAGAGCTACGCCACCACCCTTACCCCCTATCCGATCACTACGGAACAAAGAATAGCCTGGGATGGATACCTCAGCATAGGATACATCACAATTAAGCCAAGATTCTGTAATACCAACTATAATTGGATTAACAGACTCGATCCTAAACTTTAGCTCATCGACTTTCTGTAACAAGCTCCGAACATTACAATAAAATATACTATGACTTTTATTCACACCAGTGCGAGTAATAATATCATCTCTAGCAATCTGACACACTTTAGATCCCAAATCAGCTAGGCACTTATATGCTGTAAGACCTTGCCAAAACCCTCCACATTCATGAGAGGCGATACATCTAGTGGGGACCAACTGATTCGGATGCGTCGCCTCACTACTTGAAAATTTTGCACACAGATTGCTCTCACCAAGTGCAACACGAGATGCAAGTTCTTTCTTAGCTTGAGACAATTTCTCCCTTTGAAGAGCGTCAAGATCTTTAAGAGACTAAAATGGGATCCTTTTAAACGATATGAATTCCGAAGAATTAACTCAGCATGTGACTGCTCTCTAAATACGGCCTTGAGTAAACGCGGTATTACTAAGTGTATCACACTTACCCAGTCGAAATAATGCAACGAGTTTAACACGTTTGACAATATCCACATTGCAAGAACCAAGTACCTGCATCAATATAAATCTCACACTCTGGACGTCCTCGTTAAGACGTACTTGTGCGTTCTTAAATAAAGATTCTCTTACATTGGCCAGAATAACTGATCTACATCGATCAGCGGTGTGTTTCCTATTATTACCAATTTGCAATTCGAGACTGTCACGTGACACTGCGGATAGTGTATGTTGACTTATCGTTGACGCTTGTTCCTTCTTTTTGACAGTCCCATTATCAGACATGACCATGATTCAAAACCTGACAATATGTATTTTCATCATTAGTAACATCAGGTAAATGCACTGGAACATCCATGGCTATAGTCTCACCCTCTACAGTTAAATCTATATTCATTGGATTATTTGCAAGACTTGAGGAGGGATATATAGAGTTAAGACTTGAGGAGGGATATATAGAGTTAGAATAGCTTCCATCACTATGACTGGAATTTTCAACATTCTTAGTAGATTTGGAAATAAGAACTTCCTTACTTTGACCGGCACTTATGCTTTTTGGAATTGGTGGAGCTGATATGGGTCCAAGAGAATTACAACTCGACTGACCGACAACCAAGGGGGTAGATTCCGTCTTCAAATCATTTATCAAAGATGCGCAGCAGTACCCGCAGTAGAAAGATGCATTAGACAGAGCTGTTTTCTTTTCCCCGGGAACTGAAACACTTGTTCACACATGACAATCTTCACTTGAACACCGAACCTGATAATCCACGAACTTGGCAGCATCACCTCGCTTTGTAGTCTTCCTCTGTTTGACCATTATATGTATGTATATTCAGACTTTATCAGAGTAAAGTCTCTTGTGTAGATTCACAAGATACTTTATTATATACAAGAGACTTTGTTTGTTATGACAAACAAAAAGAACAAGAGATAGCTTACTATCAAAATAAAAACCAAGGAAGTTCAGATGATTAACAACGAGCAAAGATTTCGTGTTTTGGAAAAAGAAATTACTTTGGGTTGATTTATGATAATAAATCCAAAGAACTTTTGAAATTTAGGAACATATTAATAGAAGTAAGATACCATAAGATGGGGCTAAGACAATTCGTTGATGTAACATATAGAAAAGTGATGCTGAAAAAAATTAAGTGGCAAATGCGTGCCGGCGCACGCTTACATGATCACAACAACATAATCTAAATCATGTTTCGAGGAGGTGGGTACGGAGGCGACAATTGAATGCAATAAAGAAGGGATCGCGGCGGACGTCGAGGGGGAGATGATTCCAGGAGAGTGGCGGGCGACGAGGAATGACCGGAGACCGTAGTTGTTAGAGTAATTAGGAACGTGGAGTAAGAGGGTATGACAGGAACGAAACGATAGCGAGGTGGGGCGAGTATCGTCTAAGAAAGGAAGGTTGATGAACGATGGGGAGCCGACAGCGATGAGACGAAAAGTAACGAGAAGAAGGCGGAGTTTGATGCGGATGTGGATGGTGGACCAGGAGAGTTGGGCAAAAAAAAGGATGTGTGTTCGAAGCGACGGAGACGAAAGAGCACACGAACGGCGGTGTTGATTATTCGTTGTAGGGGTAGGATGATGGATTTTGGAGAATTAGCGAAAAGGCTAAGGCAGTAATCGATTTTAGGGAAAAGAAACGATGAAAGAAGAGACATACAGGAACGGAAGTCGATAAGGGGGCGGATACGGCGGATGTCACGAAGAATTAAATTAAACGAGCGGACCTTGTCACGGACGAAGGGTTTGAGGGAAAGGTGATCATCGAAATGGAAGCATAAGAAAGTGAGATTGTGGACTATAAGGATGATCGATGAGGCAAAAGATACAATGGGAGGAGATATGCTTGGTTTACGGGGAAGGATCCACATTATTTTGGACTTTTCGGGGTTTAGAACGAGATGGAGATTGGAGAGACGTTTGTAGATAGAAGAAAGACAGTTGGAGGCAGAAATGTCGATATCGTGTATGCGATGTGCGGGTGCATGAGCATAGATTAGAATGTCATCGGCGTATTGCATGACGTTAAAGGAGTAAGGTTTGATAAACGGAGATAGATCGCCAAGCAGAAGAGAGAAAAGCAGGGGACCTATGACTGAACCTTGTGGAACCCCGCAAAAAATAGAGATGGGAGGGGAGGATGATGAATTAGAACAGACGCGAAAGGAACGGTCGGATAGATATGAGGCGAACCATGCCTCGGAGGAGGAAGAATAGCCGTAATAATAACGAAGGCGAGAAAGGAGGACGGAGTGGTCGACAATGTCGAATGCGGAGGAGAGGTCGAGGGAGATGAGAACACTATATAGAGCCTTGTCTCGAGAAATGAGTAAGTCGTTGTACACTTTTATGCATGCGATTTCTGTCGAGTGATTAGAGCGGAAAGCGGATTGGAAAGGAGGGTACAGATTGGATGAGGAGAGATAAGCGTTGATATGTATTAAGATAAGGCGTTCTAAGAGTTTAGAAAGAGTAGGGAGTAGTGAAATGGGGCGATAGCTAGATGGAAGGGAGGGGTCGAGCGATTGTTTCTTAAGGAGGGGACGAACGATTGCGGATTTCCAGTGTGAAGGGAAGATACGACTGCGGATGGACGGGTTAAACAACGTGGTGAGGAAAGGGGATATCGATGAGCATATGGATTTATTTCTGAGGGTAGACAGAGATCGGCATATGAGGTTTTTTGGGCAATGACATGAGGTCAGATGAGACTTCGGCCGGTGAGATAGGAAGAATATGAAAGAGTTCCGGAAGGATAAGGCGAGGCGAGTAGCAGTGAGATGGAACGGAGACGGAGTTGTGAGAGTGCAACGTGGATACTTTGGTTTGAATAAATGATGAATAATCATAAGGATTGATGTTGCAAGACAAAGAGGAGCGAGAAAGAATCGAGTTGAAAGTATGTCAGAGAGACTTGGAGTTTAATGAAGTGTTGATTTTATGCTGCCAGAAGGAGTTGCATTTGGTACATAGTAGAAGGAGATGAGACAGGCGAAGAGCAAGATAGGAATCACGGAGATACGGAGTGAGCGAGCGGATATCATGTCTGAGAAAGCGTTGATAGACTCGAAAAGCATGACGGAGTCGACACTTTGAGAGTAGGCATGGGATGTCAAAACATGAGGCAAGGTGCAAGCGACGCTGGGGGTGTGGCTTGAATGGCAAGAGCAGATCGAGAATGGATGTGAGTTCAGAGTCGAAAAGAAATGCAAGATCGTGAGAGAGGATGATGTTATTGTGTGAGAAGATTGAGACGATTTAAGTAAGGCGGAGCGGAAAAGGGGAAGGTCAAGATTTCTCCAAGGGCGACGTAGGATGGTAGGTATGTAAGGCGGGGAGTGGTTGGAAGTGAGATCAAGGGTGATAAGAAAGTGATCGGATAGACCAGGATCAGAGATGGACAGTGAGGTGTGGGCAGCAAAATGATCGGGGACAGCGATGATGTCGAGTGCCCCGCCAAGTATATGTGTGGTGGCAGTGGAGATAAGTTTGTAATTGTAGTTGGATAGGATGTTGATGAACCGGATGGAATCAGTGGAAGAGGGGCTTTCGAAACGGATGTTGAAGTCGCCTAGAATGAGTGAAGATATTGATGATAAAGAACAATGAAAATGGAAGTCAGCGAGTTAGGTAAAAAATAAGGAGGTAGAAGCTTATGAACCAAGACGGTATATAATGGCGAGATCCAGCATGATCGGGCTAGAAGAACGGCAAGTGAGCATTTCAAAAGAGCAAGGACTGAAAGGGGGTTATTTTGCGAAGAGAAGCGGTGTGACAGGCGAATGCAACAATGCCGCCATGATTAGAGAATTTAGAAGGGGATGAGTTGATGGGGCTTAGCAGTGAGATGGAACGAAGACGGAGTTGTGAGAGAGCAACGTGGATACTTTGGTCTGAATAAATGACGAATAATCATGGGGATTGATGTTGCAAGACGAAGAGAAGCGAGAAAAGATTAAGCTAAAAGTATGCCAGAGAGACTTGGAACTTAATGAAGTGTTGATTTTATGTTACCAGGAGTCGCATTCGGTACGTAGTAGGTGGAGATGAGACCGGCGAAGAGCAAGATAGGAATCACGGAAAGACGGAGTGATCGAGCGGAAATCGCGTCTGAGAGAGCGGTGATAGACTCGAAAAGCATGGCGGAGTCGACGCTTTGAGAGTAGGCATTGGATGTCAAACCATGGGGCACGGTGCAAGCGACGGTGTGGGTGAGACTTGAAGGGCAAGAGAATATCGAGAGTGGATGTGAGTTCAGAGTCGAAAAGAAAGGCAAGATCGTGAGGAGATGAATATGTTATTGTGGGTAATGATAGAGACGATTTGAGTAAGGCAGAGCGGAGAAGGGAGAGGTCAAGATTTCTCCAAGGGCGACGTAGGATTATAGGTGTGTGAGGAGGGGTGTGGTAGCGAGCGAGATCAAGGGTGATAAGAAAGTGATCGGATAGACCAGGATCAGAGATGGACAGTGAGGTGTAGGCAGCATAATGATCGGGGACAGCGATGATGTCGAGTGCCCCACTAAGTATATGTGTGGGGGCAGTGGAGATTAGTTTGTAATTGTAGTTGGATAGAATGTTGATGAACTGGATCGAATCCGTGGAAGAGGGGCGGTCTAGGCGGATATTGAAGTCGCCTAGAACGAGTGAAGGGATTGAGGACAATGAACAATGAGAAAGGAGGTCAGCGAGGTCGGTAAAAAAAATAAGGCAGCAGGAGCTGATGAACCAGGACGGTATACAATGGCGAGATCTAGAGTGATCGGGTTAGAATAACGACAAGTGAGCAATTCAAAAGAGCAAGGACTGAAAGGGGGATTGATTTTGCGAAGAGACGCTGGGTGACGCGCGAATGCGACGATGCTGCCATGATTAGAGGATTTAGAAGGGCATGAGCTGAGGGGGCGGGCGGATTCGACTAGGGAGCAACCGGTAGAGAGCAGACGGCGAATGGAAAGGTCGTCGGAATCTGAGTGCCAGGATTCGGTGAGGCAGAAGAGATCAATGGATTGCTTGGTGAATAGATTGAGGATAAGATCGGATTTATTGAGAATAGATCTAGTGTTGAAAAGACCGAGGCGGAAACCGTGTGCTGTGGCGAAAGTGACTAGTGGACAAGACACATAGGAGAGATGGAGCGCCATCGAATTTTTGGACGGGTGTGGACAACTTGAAAATTTCCGTCTATGTTTCGGATGGCGAGTGATGTTTCGCCGTTTTCCTCGCGACGGCGTTTTTCGATGCGGGCTGAAGAGATTTGAGCGATTTCGGAAGGGGCGCGATCGGGGAAAATTCGAGTGGTTGAAGATGACATGAGTTTGAATCGTTGAGAGAGGACAGAAGACGCGTGAGAGCGATGCTTGAAAACAATTTTTAGGAGAGGGGGCTGGGAAGGATTAGATTGAGAAGATTTGTTTAGACGGATGAATGCGACAGGAGAAATGTCCTTGAAAAAGGATGGTTTATCCGCAGGAACAAGATACGATAGGATGAATCTGAAGGCGGAAACATCGCGATCGTGACGTGCTTTTGGAGATAAGGAGTTAGAAGGCGTGATATTAGTAACAATGACGCAACGATCGCGAGAAGCAAAGCGCTTCCGTAAAGGAGGACGACTGACGTGAGTAGGTGAGATCACGATAGAAGAGCTGGTAGTTGATGATTTGGAGGGATTTGGTTTGACGACGGGAGACATAGAGGATAATGATAATAAAGAGGGTGGCAAGCGATGTGAGGAAAGGTTATGAGTGGAAGGATAGTGGAGGTTGGTGGAGGTGATTTTGATTGATGGATGCAAGTTATTGAGAAACGAGACAGGAAGGACGGGACGTGGGGTGTCGGGGAGTGAAGATGACATGGAATGGGAAGTGTATATGGTGGCAGGGTCGGTGGGTGGAGAAAGGACATTAGAAACGACGGGGTAGTTTGAGTTGACGTGTTGGATGTTGATATGTGCTTATTGGAAAGGTTGCATATTAGTTTGTTGGCACAAAAACCACATACGAAGTCTTCTTTAGCCTTATTCTTGTCGCAGGTGATTGTTGTCCAGACGCTGCAATCGTGTATCGAGCACTGTACTTGCAGTTGTCCATAGTTGGTGTCGGTCTTAGTTGTTTTCTTACGTCCACCCATAAACGATGGTTGCCGTCGATTGTTGTCGTCGATGGTTGTCGTCGATGGTTGTCGTCGATGGTTGTCGTAGATGGTTGTCGTAGATGGTTGTCGTAGTGCGTCGATGGTTGTCCTTGTGCGTTAAAACTGTTAAATTTGCTGGATTGATCTGGAACTGGATTGATTGTGTGTTTAAGCTGTAAATATTTTTTGAAGTTATTAATTAAATATCTTGAAAACTTTATGAGAAGATAACTATCGATATTTACTATTTTAGTGACAGTTTTAAGCACACTAGACATTTTCAAAACCTTAAGACAAAGGACTTGTTGATGAATCAAACAATCAAAGACCGATATATCTTCTTTTTCCAGAAACCTATCTTTTATAGCTTTGTTGAGCAAAGTCACAAATCCCTTTATGCCCCCTGTCATTGATTTTGCACTATCTGTCGTCATTGACACAAGTTTCTAAGGAGGAAATTTTTGATCTTTTAAGAGTCGAAATACTGCCTCAAAAATATCCTTTCCCGTCTTCGTGCCTTTTAGAGAAATAATGTCTAGCAACTCCTCTGTTATATTCATATCAACATCACATGCACGTAAAAAAACAGAAACCTGAGCAACATCCCTTATATGTGAACTATCATCAACGGCCAGTAAAAGAGACATCTTAACGACAATTCACTTATTTGAACATCGGAACATAGCAATTCTGCGGCTCTAATTATGCAATCTTTGATTAATTTACCATATGTAAAAAGCTTGCTTTTACGTCCCGATAGGTAACTGATTTCATAACAGGCATGGATTACAGATTTATTTCGAACTGATAAATTTGTGAAGTTGTGTTGGCTAAGTACACTGAAGCAAATCTTGTTGAATTTCTCCTCCAATATAGATCATTAATATTCATTATATTCTTCGCTGTGGCTTGTAGTATAATGTCGTTTTATGTTGAACTTAATTGTTCCAATTTTTTTCTTGCAAATTATACATAGAAACTCGTTCTTTATTTCTATGCAAAAATATTCTAGCTTCCATCTGTCATGAAAAGTTCTTACTTCGTCCTATATACTTATCTTTCTTGACATTATTCTTAAAATAGGGGTATTTAAAAAATATTATTACAGTAAAAATGTTATGTAGTTCCTAAATTGTTATAATTGTATTCATAACTCAAACAAAATCAAACAAAATCACAAAAAATTAGAGTAGAAATATTCATTAAAAAATCTCATGAG
The DNA here is from genome assembly GCA_012934845.2 of Pomphorhynchus laevis. Classification (NCBI taxonomy): domain Eukaryota; kingdom Metazoa; phylum Acanthocephala; class Palaeacanthocephala; order Echinorhynchida; family Pomphorhynchidae; genus Pomphorhynchus; species Pomphorhynchus laevis. The sequence continues at coordinate 68,855 of WNNJ02003384.1, read as the reverse complement.
CCGCACAAAATCCGTTCGCGAGCCAAGTGTTTGACACCCCTGTGTTAAAGGATAAAAAGCAGTTTTAAGTTTTAAAAGGGAAGTACACGAATTGGCAAGTGATCAACAACACAAACGAAGGGATCTGCCAAATAATGTGTTGATAGCCAACAACTGAAGGATGTAGGGAACTAATCTTAAAAGACCAAATTAACGTGTGAACCAAATTAACGGTTAAATCAAAATTATCGTGTGAACCAAATTAACGGTTAAACAAAAATGTTTCTTTTTAAGTCTCACACGATACAGTAACTTACTATTACTGCTCTATCCAATAATGTCAAAATAAAGTTGCTTTTATAATACAGTCGGCATAACAATACCATTGATGTAGTGTGCAACACCGCTTACGATTGTTGAGTCGTTGCAGTAATACGGTCGGCACAACACTATCATTGATGTAGTATCATTGAGCATCTTACCAACGCACTATGCAACAATAAGGAGATTAAAACGCCCAAATCGCCATCACATCCCCTCCTGACTTCTATGTCTCTCTATCATCCGACAGTTCACAATAATATGCGTTAAGATAGTCGGGTCTTTTTCGGTTGCCTTTTTTGTCTTACGGTTGTGGTCGATAGCACGTCCAATGACTCATCTTCTGAATTATATGTGTCGTGTATCATCTGTTCGTCGTCGCTAGATGTCGAATACTCCGATCTATTCATGTTCTGTTCTTCGTTTTTATTGACTTGATTACATGGACGAATGTCTGTAAGATGTCGCGGAATGCCATTGACTTCGGCAGTCTGTTCTGATATCAACGCCGTGATAACACCTTTGTTCCATCTGGTGGTACATTTCGCATTTGAAGGCTTAACATACACATAATCTCCAACATCGTACACCGATTTGACAATATCTTTACATGCGCATCGTCTACTACCGGGATGTCGCCAGGTATAACTGAACGCTCTTTCGGCAGGCGATGTTTCCGGCTCTGATCTAGGAGTCGGAGCCAAATTGTACGAAAAAACGGCTTCAATCAGGCTACACTTACAACGCTCCGCTGTTTCTTTTTATTGTTCGATGGCTTCTTTCTATAGTAGCATTTCCACATGGTCCGTACGCTGCTCGAAACCGTAACGATATTCCCCATTTTTCACATAAGATTCGAAGTTGTCGAGATCTAAAAGCGCATCCATTGTCCAATAATAACTCGTCTGGCAATCTATACTCTAATAGGACGATTTTTAATTCAGTACACATTAATTCGCTTAATTCTTCTTTAATTTGTCTGTTTGACGGCGTATCGAGTAGGGCCACAGTCAATAATCGTTAAATATATCATTCCAAGATAATGTGTAACATCAACAGTCAATCGCTGCCATAGCCGATCGCAAGAAGAAGTTCCATGTTTGTTCCGAATGGGATGCGGGTCGATCGTTTTACATTGATTGCAAGATCCAACTATATATTCCACATCCTTCCTATTTACGTTTGAATCGACTTTTCTAGCTAAGCCATATGACCGCGTGACTCCAAAATGCCCCAAATTATGCGACTCTCTTAAACGTGACAGATGATCATCTTGACACACCGATGCCGTATATAATTTTCTCATCCAATTTGCTCTGGTCATAGAATCTGCCAAGTTTTTCGTTGAATTTACATATTTTATTCTTACTCTTAAATTCAACTCCTCGATCATACATTGAATGACACAGTCGCCGCTTAATAGGCATCTCTGTGGCACCCTTCGTCTTTACTCGATAAGTTCTATTGATCGTAGAATCAATCCATGCCGCAACCGTACGCGAATCAGTTCGTATTAGTATATCGATTAACTCCCATTTGATAGCCAAATTAATTCCTCGACTTACAGCCTAGAGTTCGGCTACATTGATATGGAGTGACTCGTTACTTTTACGTAGCCAAGCCGCATCCTCAACTACGGTTTTTCCAATTTGTAGTTTTACTCCGAGTGAAATATTACTTGCATCACACCACACTATTCCTTTATCAATATCAGGTACTGTCCACTTACCTTTTACAGGATCTTCAGTTTCAGACGATCTAATATATTTCGTACAGATTGAATCGCTTCTTGAGCTAGCATATCGCTCCATTTCGTACCGATTGCCAACCCTTTCGAATAGCTGCAAGCAATTCTTAGCCATTCTGCAATTGGGTAATGCGATACCAACTTACCACACAGTGAATATAACATGCAGCGAGTCATTTTTTCGGGAGCATAATTTTTAATGTCTATACAGGACCCTCTGCTAAAGTATAAATTCCCATCCTCACATTTTGTCACTTGCATTCCCAACAGGCGATTGCCCTCAACTTGTATTGCTGGTTTTGCTTTTAATCCGTATTTCGCAAGATGGTCTATCAATGACTTACTCGATATAATAGCCGTGTCTACGATTATGTCGTCCAGATATAAATCCGTCGCCGCATATATCTTCGAATTAAGCGCAAGCACCTTGCTAAGTATTAAAGTCATAATTCTGGGTGTGATACATAATCCAAATCCAAAACTTGTTAGCGCATGTCGTTCCATCGAAATTTACTAATTGATATTTCCATAAACTTGGGCATATTTTTATTCAAAGATAAGCGTTTCGTAGATCGACTATTTCAGTTTTTCCTTGTATCTTTCTCCATTTTCTAATAGTCTTCGCAGACACTAATGTAATCCGCAGTGTGACAACTGATGTACCTATTCAATTCCCTGAAGTCGTTCTTTGATCCACATCCGTATCTCTTTAATAAACTGCATTTCGATACCGGGTTTATTTACGGAATTGTACTGCGGAATACTATTTGTCAGCTCTGGGGCTCTATCGATCCAAATCCACTTCGCCTCCAATTCTCCGTTTTGGAATCTTATCTCAAAATCTTGATCAGTAATCGTCCACTTGTCCTTACTCATTAATGTTTGCTTAACTACGTCGGAACTCATCTCATCCTCGTTGATCACGTGGTAGGGAACGTATTCTCATCTGTACCGGTCTGTGTCCCGGTCATGCATACATTGTTACAATAGTTCATAACTGACGTAATTTGATAATCTGCCGAGATGGAACGCATTTTGTTTCTTGACATAGTACGAAACGGATTTCGTGAGGGGAAATATACACACCCTTTAATGTCGTATTACATCCATGCCAATTATGACATCAACATTGGGTAATATTGAATTCGATGCGATCATCTCTATTGATAACCTTTGTCCGTTGATAGCCAATGACACGAATGCGAATTCAGCACATTGAGTATTTTGACAGAGAATGAAGTAACGATTACCCGTCCATACCAATGCGATATCAGCGAAGTATGTATGACCGATCTATTGCATCCACGGTCAATCAGTCCCTTACATTGTGTCATTTACAATTAAATTAATTATTGGTAAGCTGCAGAGTGACTGTAATCGATGGGTAAAGTTTGCGCATGCGTAGCAACGCCACCCTTCTCGTTTCCTTGTATTCGGCAGAATAGTGCTATATGCCCGTACGAACCGCAATTATAGCATATGATATCCCGATTTCTGTATGCGTTTCGTTCAGAAAACCGAGGTCTACGCCGACAATATCCGACATCACTAATATCATGATGTTCAGCAGCAATAATTGAACGTACTCAGTCGCAAATCTCGTCTATAGTTAAACTTTCAATTTTCGGAATACTTCGCATTTCTTTCGACACATGACTAGGTAATGACATGATAAGTGCCCTTCGTACTACCATATCTCCATCAATACCGGCTATCCTTGTGATCCTTCGGCATTCGGTAACAAAGACATCTACAGGTTCACCATCCCAACGAATATTACATTTTTTGGTACGCTGTAAATGAATCTTCGCCAAATGTCAGGCGTAATTTCTGCTTAATCTTTATTGGGTCCGCCTTGTATTTTTCATCTATTTCGGTATATACTGATAGAGCTGGTCCTTTCAATAGCATTGGCAGCAAAATTGATTCTTGATCATCTTGACTCTGCAGCTTTATAACCAGATCCAACTTAGTAAGCCAGCTTTCTGTCTGAACTTCCATTGTACGATTGCACAATATCATTGATGCAGATTTTCGACATGCCCGGTTAGCTTGTGAACCAAATTAACGGTCAAATCAAAAATGTTTTTTTTTAAGTCTCACACAATACAGTAACTTACAATCACTGCTCTGTGTAATAATGTCAAAATAAAATCGCTTTTATAATACAGTCGGCATAACAATACCATTGATGTAGTGTGCAATACCGCCTACAATTGTTGAGTCGCTGCAGAAATACGTAATTAAGGATTTTTTAAATACAATCGATCAAAAAAACTAGATAACATAATTAACAAAACAGTAAGTACGACCAAATCAACCAACGACTGCAATTTGCACTGGTCTTCTTATTCTCACTTTTACGGCCTCAAATCAAGAGGGATCTGAGCCCCCCAACCGATCCAACACGCCGCCTTCCGACTGAACCACCCGATGTCTTTCACCTCCTCGAAGAATCCAATCGGCGCGGACTATACTGGGTAAAGGAGAGACGAGGAGCTTAAGAAACCTTAGCCTTTGCTCAGGGGGACGTCCTCTCGAAAAGAAGACTAATCCCGAGATAGCCCAGGTACCCCAAAGGCGCACCTGGGTTTTCCCTTTCAATGACAGATGCTGAGCCCGTTTCAGGGCCTACCTAGCTTTCTTCAGGATTTGTTTGAGTCTATCCAGTCAGCTTTGCCGACCAGTTCACCGTAACGGTGAACCCTAGGTATTTTACTCGACTTGTGAAGGTGGGAAATGGTTCAGAGGCAAATATGGAGGAGAGCGCGGAGAGTGCTAATCTCTTAAGCTTTTCTTAGTTGCAGGGGTGCCATGAAAGACAACCGTCTGCGATTTGACGGAGTTAAAAATAAGATTGGACATGGGTAACTGGTCTTTTAATCTTAAAACGAAACGGCTGATGTTAGAGACTACGTCTTTACACCTGTGTCCAGTGAACAGGGCTGTGGTGTCATCAGCGTACACCACTAGACGTTGTTCACGTTTAAATATTTTAAAGAGGTTAATGGAAGCAGCAAGATATATGAGGGGAGAAAGTTGGAATCCTTGAGGTACACCCGTAATAGGGTAGAACTGACGCGCATCAGGATCGTCTTCATAGTAAAATCGCTTGGTATACAGCAGGATCTCCACTCTGTTCACAATTCTCGCAGGCAACCCGAGGGACTTAAGAGAAGAGATCACAAAAGTAATGGATATGCGGTCAAATGCAGCAGAAAAGTCGAGGAAAACAGCCACAAGTAGACGATGGGTATTATCCCGACAAAACTGTTCCACCTCTCCAACTGCTGAATGGACCGAGCGACCTTTGACGAACACATGAAAACCTGGAGGGATCAAATTACGCATACTTAAATGGTCGCGGATTTTACGCGCAAGCGCTTTTTCGTAAATCGACACGAGGGCATTTTGAATCGAAATGGGTCGCAAATCTTTAGGGCATGAGCAGGATTTTTTCTTAGGAATAAAAACACGCTTACTAATATTGATGTCTGCTACATCGGATGGAGAGGCTAAAAGCATTGTGACGTCCACCTCTCTTCTCTGATCAGCTGTCAGAAGCTGACAGAACCGAGAAGAAAGCGGAGCGACGGATTTGGAGGTGCCCGGGAGTGGACCCCAGGAGTTAAGGACATCCTAACAGACAGATCCCTACTCCTGAAGTTACACCAAGGCGGGATTGGTTGAGGTGATTGAGTGGCTCCATAGTTGTGTAGGGCTAGTGACTCCTCCAAAACTTTATCAAGGCCTACATTCCCTATCCAACCTAATGCTCTATCCTTCCATCAAACAAACTTTTCTTCTTGAAAATCTTCCAAAAGGAAGACTGAGAAAGATTAAGACGAGTAATATTGTCCTATCCCTACTCAGCTGGAACCTATATCTAGTGCTCCAGTATTCATTAGAAAGAGCCTGTCTGGCGGAAACAGAGAGATTAGGGAGGTTAAGCAGTTTCGCTAGGACCTTGAGTTTTGTCTGAGTGGGATTGTATATACGACGTTTATAGGTAGTCGATAAAATTGCGGTAGCTTGCGAAAAGAGGTAGGTATTAAATTCGGTCAGACTCTCATTTCCTATTCTGGGAAAGAGTTGGATAGCCGCTCGAAAGAAGGCCACTATGATCGGATCAAATTGAAACCTCCTTCGAAGCAACATATCTTCATCAATTCTCCAACGAATTAGGTCATGAGAGGTGGACAATTGCTGGCGCGACTACTTTGTGCAGAGGGGTTTTAACAGACACCTCGAGTGAAGCAGTAAAATGTCGAGGATAGAATTTGTTGATGTGCAATGAAAGGTAGGGGATGGGGGTTTGTGAATAAGATAACAGTTCCTAGCTCTGCAAATTGCTGCATTTATCCAACGACCAGTTCTGTCGTTGAAATCCCCAAGTATCATGTCATAACCGCTGTCAATAATACTATCCAGGAGGTCACGGTTCTTGTGAATTTTCCCTGGACGGATGTAGACATTGGCTAGACTGAGGCGTTTACCGTTATTACAGAGTGAAACTACTAAACAAGACATGGCTGGACATGAGTACTTTAATAAGAGGGAGGACTTTAAGGAGCACTTAACTAAGGTCAAAAGTCCTTGAGATGAAGAGGAGTGAGGTGGGATTATGTACGGAGTATAGTGGGAACATATATGCTTTGGGATAAATCGAGTAATGTCATGGGGAAGACGGATAGACCGTGTCTCCTGAAGGACTACAACATCTGCATCTCTACCAGATAAAAGTCTAAGGGCAGAAGCACCTCCCGAATTTCACTGAAGGATATTTAGTGAAAAAGGCTCACGAGTACTCTGCATTGTGATGGATTAGTTGGATTGGGGGATTGCTTACTTAGACAGAGCTACTGCTGGAAGGTTTCCCTTCCCGCCACCAGCTCCGTCCAGCGTAGGTACTTGCCCCAGGACAGCATCTTCATTTCCCGTGATGGAGGCCTTTCCGGACATGGACTTGAGCAGTTTGCCAACCTTCAATGGAGGCACGGTGTGGGCCGAAGCCCCCCGTTTCTTTGATTCTGGAATCGTTGAAGGAGGGAACGTAGGAGTTGAATATAACATAGCAAAATGACTTGTGAGGAGCTGCTCCATTTGTCTCAATATAGATTGTTTTTGAGCGTCCAGAAGATGTATGATGTCCTTGTCTGACATTCTACCGCTGGTATCTGCATAGCTGCCAGGAGTTTTTATTGTCGGTGAATTACAGCATTTTATCCGATAGGCCTTAAAGGCATCACACCTCCTAGATCAGGATGGATGCGGATCATTACTGTTTACACACCGCGGGGTAGAGGAACACTGACCCCTGATGTCTATACATTTTTTGGAAGAGCAAAATCCACAAATCTTCTCTTCCTTGCACATTGAGGCCCAGTTCCCCCCATCCATGACAGAGATTGCAGTGGGGGAACGTAAAGTCATCGTTAGAGAGGAGAAGAAATTTTAAATTAAAACCCATGAATGGGTTACATGATGTTTTAGACAATATCTCGGCAATGTCGGCGGCGCCGAGACAAAACCAATAGGAATATATTGCCCATTCTTCCCCTTAACGGGGCGAAAATTGAATACTTTAAAGTATAATTGAAGAGCGTTAACGTCTGTTTGCTCCAGGTGTGGAGGAAGATTAGTTACTTTTAATGAAGCCATGATGGGCTTAGAAGTTAGGCTACCAAACTTGGTGATATTTGATCAAAGAATTCTTTGAATGCATTTGCCAACTCTGAGGTGGCAAATGAAATTGTGATCTCCGTTTAGTAATAACTAACCGAGTTAAGCAGTATTCTGTTACGGAACTGTTCTGCAAAACTACACAAGAAAAAATTGTATAATTTGTGCCTTTCTATAGGCTCTGAGAGTTTTATAATTATGAGATTTCTCAGCTTGGGTATGGGGGAAGTATCCCCTTGCCATCATAATCATAGGATAACAATGCACTCACCTTTGGTATAGATACAGTCAACATTTCCTTAGAATTACCTGGATTTTGATCCATTTTTGTTACCATAAACAATTCGCTACTGCTTCTCGCTTTGCAGTAATACGGTCGGCACAACACTATCATTGATGTAGTGTTCATTGAGCATCTTACCAACGCACTATGCAACAATAAGAAGATAAAAACGCCCAAACGCCAGCACAGGGGAGTACACGAATTGACAAGTGATCAACAAAACAAACGAAGGGATCTGCCAAATAATGTGTTGATAGCCAACAACTGGAGAGTGTAGGGAACTAATCTTATAAAAGATGTAAAAGTTCAGAAAGTGAAATATTTATATGAAAATATCAAACAAAATTACAATAAAATTTAAAGTTGAAAGATTCATAAAATGTCTCGCGGGCCGCACAAAATCTCCTCGCGTGTTTGATACTTTTGTGTTAGAGGATTAGAAGCAATTTTAAAAGGAAGGGACACGAATTGGCAGGTGATCTGCAAGACAAACGAAGGGATCTGCCGAATAATTAGGTGTTGATAGGTAATAACTGAAGAGTGTAGGGAACTAATCTTAAAACAGATGTAAAAGTTCATGAAGTGAAATATTTATAAGAAAATATCAAACAAAATCACAAAACAAATTGAAAGATTCATAAAAAATCTCGCGTCGCACAAAATCTTCTCGCGTGTTTGATACCTGTGTTAGGGGATTAAAATCAGTTTTAAAAGGAAAGTACACGAATTGGCAGATGATCAACAAAACAAACAAAGGGATCTGCCAAATAATTAGGTGTTGATAGGCAACAACTAAAGAGTGAATGGAACTAATCTTAAAAGAAATAACAATTCAGGAAGTAGAATATTTACATGAATATATCAATCAAAATCACAAAAAAAAATAAAGTTGAAAGATTCATTAAAAAGTCTCGCGCCGCACAAAATCTTCTCGCGTGTTTTATACCTTTGTATTATATGATAAAAAGCAGTTTTAAAAGGAAAATACACGAATTGACAGTTGATCTACAAAACAAACGATGGGATCTGCCAAATAATGTGTTGATAGCTAACAACTGAAGAGTGTAGGGAACTAATCTCAAAAGTGATGTAAAAGTTCAGGAAGTAAAATATTTACATGAAAATATCAAACAATTCTGCCAGAATATTGTATTTTACAAGGTAGCAAGTGAAGAAACATCTAAGACTAAGATATCGATTGTATGGATTTTTGGAATTAAAATGCGGACGTTATCGAAATATAAAATAACGTTATTTTTGCTACTACGACGCCATCGTTTATAATGATGTTGGTGCACTTGACATCAGGTCACGTGGTAATGATACATAACAATAGCGACATCAACGTGAAGACAATAGATAACAGCTAAGTATCAGCAGCAAAATATAAAACCTACAAATATTAAAACTTGAAAATATTAAAACTTGCATTTCGAACACGAGAACTGTTTGTTTAGAATCCTGATGAATATTCAACCTTTTTGGAAGTAAAATACTTATATGAAATTTGGATCGTTAGATGGATAAAAGAAAACAAGCAGTTAATCAACTGCTTGTTGATTATCTGCTAGTTGATTGTAATTTCAAAAGAATTTTCAGAACAGACAAAAGGAATAAATTTTTATAATTTGTCACTGTTCTATAATGGCTAAAAAGGGTATAAAAATTGAATCAGATAATAAAACTATACCTATATTATATTGGAATCCAAAATTACATAAAAATCCAATAAAACCGAGGTTCATATGTAGTGCTTTTAAATGTACATTAAAACCACTTTCTGACTATATGAATAAAATACTTAAAGTAATTAAAGCACACTTTAAAAAAATTACAAGGTAATCGAAATTAATACAGGTATAAAACACTGTTTCAGTATTAATTCCACAAAATATTTTTTAGAATAGACAAAAGGAATAAATTTTCAGAATATAAGTCCATACGATTTTAGTACGCTTTACACAAATCTAGATTTAGTAGATATTAAAGAAGCGTTAGTAAAATTAATTAATCTTATATTCGGAAAAAGATATACATATATATGTTATAATAATTATAACGCCTATCTAAAAAATTAAACCATAAAGTAAATATAAATATATGGACGAAATTGAATTAATAGAATCCTTAAATATTTTAATAAATCAAAATTATTTAAAAGTAGGGACATCCATATTTAGACAAATAAAATGTGTTCCAAAATGAGGTAATAGTAGCCCAATTATAGCTGATTTGTTTTTAAGCTTTATAGAATATGAATTTGCTCATAACTGTGTAAAAAAATAATCTAAATTATATAAATATATGAAATATATGTTCATATAAATTTGCTCAAGCATTCAAAAATTTAAGAAATATATTTTTTAAGAAATATAATTTTTTAAGAAATTTTAATCTTACAAATTATTTTAAACATCCTTGCTGCTTGGTATCCGTCGTAAATAGATCAAGTAGGCATTATAAGTCCTCAGGACAAGAAGCCAACAAGACAACATCATTTGCAAAAGGCAAAATGGTATCCTGAAGGAATCGAACTGAAGATCGACATCCGTCAGAGCAGCCTGTCTCGAAATTTTGTCCATGTAAACAGGGAACAAAAGTGCAGAAAAGGACAACGCTGACGAAGCCCAACGCCTACTAAAAATGATTCAGACTTACTACCTAGAACACGAACATAATTCATACTTTGTTCATACATAGAAGTCAAAGATTTATCTCTTTGATAAAACTTTAATATTTCATTATTAATGTCAGGACATATTATGTCCTAGCAGTAGAGTGTCTTGTGTGCTCTTTAAGGTCTCCAGTCGACTAATCGCTTTCTTTGAGCTGCTAATTTTTTGTTTGTAAATATTCAAATTCTTGCAAACAGTAATTTTAATGATAATAATTTTAATTTTTGCGGTTTATTCCGCAAATTGCTAATTGTCGATTTCGTAACAATTTTTTATTTCATTACTTAATCAGCGAAAAATCCGCATAAAAATTCTTGCAGCAAAAATTCACGGGAAAGCGGCGTTGCTATTTTTGGTGATAAAGGATTACTTAATAAATATAATATAATATATGCGGGTAGCACGTTCATAAATATCTTTTCTATCTTTTCATTGTTTTCTTTATAATTTTTATTATTTACTTGTTTATAATCGAAATATGAATATAAAAATATTAATATTATTTTGAACAGTAAGAGCATTCTTTAATTGCTGGAAGAATCTTTAATTGCCTTTCGAAGACATTGTGAATGAATTTGGGACCAACATTGATATTTGCCATTGAAGACATAACGTATAATCATTTCTGGATATTAGTAGTTAGGAATAATCATATATATCAACTTTTCGTTTAGAAAACGCGCATACTTTTTAGTTCTGGAATTTGCAAAGTAATATATACTCGATTTTCATGATATTTATTTATTGTTAGGAAAAAGAAAGTACGATTCCGACTTATATTTTTGTATTAGTTACGTAATTACTACACTATGAAACAATATCAATGTCTGATTATGCGCAGCAAAGGTTTATCTCCATTATTTTTGCGTGTGATGGTAAACTTTACTCGTCAATATGCAGCTTTTATTCGAATGTTGATCTTCTGAAAGCGATGTATTTTACTGTTTTCGAGTAGTTAGCTGCTGCAATCAAGTACAAATTACAGCTAGGTAAACCAGTTATATCAGAATTGCCGTTTTTTCGGCATTGTACAAATCCATCAAGTTCATTTATAAGATAACATTGAGAAATTTCAATGATCTACAGCACTATTTTGCCGCAGCTATACCAATCATCAACTAATCACAATTACTCATCCTCGCTTACTTATAAATTACTTCATAAGTATCGCCTACTGAATAAAGGACACAAGAAAGGTATTTGTTATAAACACAACTTAAAAGCTGTCTTTTATTTTGTTTTCCTAAAAAGTTTAAAATTTGCTCATGAAGTAATTAACGCTTATTTACAATTAGAAATAAACTCTTAGAAATACGTAATCGCTTAAATATCGCAGTCTATAAGAGCAACCTATTCATTGAAACATTTAAATGGTAAGGATATATTTATTAAAGTCTTTATAACTTATCTCAGTATATGCATAATTACGTAGAACTAATAAATTCTATCGATTGCATTTTATAAGCGTTGGATAGCCGTCTCTTCTAAATTATTTCAGTAATTTTTAGTACCACTTATTGGTAAGTGGAAAAAAGATAAAATGGAATTTGCCAGTGATAAATTATAATTTATATTTTTTGATATTTTATATATAAAATATTTTTTTTCATTAAACATTTGCTAACATGATAATCCGTTGTATTCAAAATACATTAATATAATATAAACAGGTTTCAGACTGTTCGCCGATCATACGCAATATAAAAGTATAAAATGCAATGTTTTATCACTTAATTACAGGGTTATTCATTTTTATATGTACAATTATTCATTTTTATATATACAAAAAATAGTTAAAAATAGTTTAGTTTTTAAATTTTGACCCGAACCAGAAGCTTAACTGCTACATAACTTAAATGAAAAGTGTTTTTACTCAATAAATCGTATTTGATAAAGTTAAAGAAATTAATTTAATAAAAGGGTTCTTCATATTTAGCCTTTTCTAGCCAATTTCTCATGTTCCGATAAAACCCAATACATTGTGAGGAATAATCGTTTGTAGATGAAAGGATCAAATCAATTGTTTCTTCTACGTTTAATTCAGGTTATGAGAGTCTTTTTGCAGTAAATGAAGATTTGATCATTGAGAAAAAATCCTCGATTGGATTAAGCTGGGGTGAATACGGAACATTGAATTTAAAAAAATACGATTTTCCCGCAAAAAACGACAAAACTGCATTTGTTTTATGGATTCTAGCATTATCCATTACAATAATAGCATTTGGATTTCTAGAAAAGTAGGGAACAACCACACAACGAAGAAACTCAATAAATAGATTTGCATTGTAGGATCCTTGACGATATTGATATCCGATAATACCTTTCGAATTAATTGCGCAGATAACACTTCTGTTTATTCCTTTATTAGCCGGAACGATCGTGTATGCCTTATTATTTATTGGCGAATACCCGAAGTGTATCTTAAGATGTTCGTTAAATCTAGAAAAACGAGGAATCATACATGAACGATCATCAACTTGTGTTTGCTGTTTTTGCAAGACAGCATGCTCATCACTCTTACATGTATTTTCATGTTCTCATTTGTCTTGTTTATCTTTAAAAACAATAGATACGCTGAACACCACATCAACAATAAAATAGTTTCTAGCTGTACAATTTGTTATAATTTTTAGGGAAACGTTTTAGAGAATTTGAAAATTTCAGATAAATCTTACTTCTTTAGCTAACAAAGTATATTATTTAACATTCAAATTTCAATTGTAAAAATAACATAGGAAACTTAAGTATTACGCATGTCGCCAATAAACAGTTACCATCCTCGAAAAATAAGTGTCTTTTTAATAAATTATCTCCCTTTTTTATAAATCCTAATTCATCAGAAAATAAAATAAATCATAAAATAAATACTCACATTTTAATGATCTTGAAAGGTCTTCTAACTTATCGGGAGCAAATTTATTTTTGGCCGTTTGGAGTTGCTTTGGAATTTAGTATTTCTAAAATCGCTTAAATTTAAAATTTTAATCTTTCGACACAAAATTTGTCAAACTAAGGAACCAATTGTCAGATATTGGAAGCTATTTAGAAGTTTTCTACTTCACTAATTCCAAGTAGGAAAGCAAAACAAATTCTTTGAACCTTTTTTATCTACTGTCAAATTCATTAAACAGTATGAATCATATTTTGCCTGCTGATTTTGCGTCAATTGTAACAATGATCAAATAAATTTAATGTCATTTTTATCTTTAAGTGTGCCACCTAATTTTAAATACTACAATTTATTGACACTGAGAAATAGCTTAAACTGGCGTCGAGATCGAAACAAGAATTTATAATACTAATTTATTTATTAATTTATTTATAATATTTATACTATTTTTGTTTTACTTAACCATTAAATTATGATACCATACCAGATGGTATCGCTTGATTTCATCTCAGGTATTAAGTTATGATATTTTAAAGTAAGAAATTTCGTTTAGGTCTTGAACTGTTATCTTAGGCTTCACTCGTTTTAAACGGTTTGGTTATCCATTCAAGATCACCATAAGCTATAAGGATACCATTTTATAGCTTACCTATCCCATAAGCTTTAAAAACTATAAATGTATCGCAGCTGTATGCTCTAATCAAAATTTAAACTAATTAAGCAACATGTATACGATATATTAAATAATTATGTTATTTAATAAATAATTTAATTAATAATTAACGTTATTTATATAATAAACGTCATTCTTTAGATAGATTTGACTACATTACAGCAATCCTACCTATTCCAAGTTATGTTAAGAATATTCCTGTACCTGGATTCGAATTAAACAGAATTTACGACAAGCGTCCGACGTTCACTCAGCGACTTAGATCACGTGTTATACAGGAATCGCTCCATGTAAAGCTGTCATGCTTAATTGATAGTGATTCTAATGCCCAGGTAATATTTCTTATTTCAGTAATTACTTCTTAAGTGGATTTTGATATATTAATTTGATCTTATCTTATTTTGATCAAAATAAAAATCACTTAATAACGAATTTCTAATTTAAAAGCTGAAATTTAGCATAAATAATCTGCTGCCTTAATTTGTTTGATGATTTAAATGATGATTTAATTGGATGCGAGATTTAATTGGATTTAATTTGATGTAACAAGAAAACAATATTTATATATTTTGTAAACATTTTAGATTTTCTTCCTGTAAATTCTTATTAAAATTCTAATATAAATAAAAAAATAAATATATAATCTTTAAAGTTGGTCGGAATCGGTATTGCTAGGGATTGCGGATAGCAATGCTTTCTAGATGATTTGTTCTCTGAAGTGTTTGTTTGAATAGAACATATTATTCAGTCCGCAAACTCTTGTCACTCCTAAACGGTCATATGATAGCTCTGTAGCTATCGTCAGTAAAATAAACTACCACACGGCGTAAAATATTCTGGTAAGAAATAAAATTATTTTGATTAAAATGAATTCAATATTAGAGTATCACACAGACAATTAAGTATACGAAAGTTTGATCATCTGCTTCTTAATGATGATCTGCATTGCAAATTGTATGATTTAAGAGCTAACGCTATTTCGAAATTTTAGCTACATGTCGGAAATGCATTTTCACAATATCACAGAGGCAGCCGAGAAGGCGTGTGGTAGTTCATCTTACTGACGATCGCTACCGGTTATCACATGACTATCTAGGAGTGGCGAGAGCTTGCAGGCTGGAGAATATGCTCGATTCAAACACTTTAAGTACTATATATATTAACGAATATTCCCCCCCCTTGAGGGGAAGGAAGCGAATTCTTTGAGAAGATGCTTGACACTTTGATAGCCAGCGCTTCGACAATACTATCGAAGCGCTTGCTTACCTCAGAATGATGCTTGGTTGCTGATGGCGTTGATCATCTCGTTAAATACTTTGCCCCCTCTCCTCCTTAATGGGGTAGATTGAAGGTTATACCAAGTTTTTTAAAAATTTGCGTAATTTTTCCAGATCAAGTTTCAATATTTTTAAATAATGTATTAATAATATGCACATATGATTTTATCTACATCTTGAATTAAAGTATAAATATATGTCTGCGATCATTTTACAATTTAGAATTAAAAAATACAAAAATATATTATAAAAATATTATAATATTATAATATATATTATAATATATTTAATATATTATAATATATATTATAATATATAATATTATATAAAAATTTGTCGTAAATACCCTAACAATTTTATTTATTTTTTAAATACCTTTTATCCGTTGTAATTATTCACTATCTCAAGCTTAATAGTTTTGTTCTTAATCCGTGATCCGTCAACGTTTAGTGCAATTGCCAACCTGCGTGCTGGATTCAGCGCGCCTATCATTTTCATTGGCACCGGCTAGAGATTGTTAAGTAGATATGCTTATTGATCAAATTAAGTAGGCTAACTGAGTCTACGTATTTTATATTGCAAATTAAAAATAATGCAAAAAAAAAGTTAAATAGTTAAATAATAAAAAATTAATTAATAATAAATAATTGTTATAAGATTTTATATCAAGTTAAAATAAAATAAATCCGGATCTATAATTAACTTCAACTTAGTGAATTATAAATTGAAATTAAAAATAAAAATCAATTTTTATGTATTGACTAATAAATAACAGACGTTGTATCAGAATAAGAATTAGAGGTCATCAGGAGGAACTGCTATGCTATCAGGTTTGGGTCTTTATTAAAAATAAACATCAATTTTTATGAAGTTTAATTTAGACAGCAAATCTATAGATAAAGTCACTGTTTCCTTCTTTTTCATTATCCTTTAAACTTCATTCCTATTACTTCCTGAGAATTTCGCTATTAATTGTAAAAAATTAAATAAATACAGTTTTATTTTGAATATTTAATCAAATATTTTATTTTTTATTCTTTCATTATATACCAAAGAACGGTATATTAAGATATTAACTAATTCCAATGCAGTTGAACGAAAGAATAATCGTACAATGTGACACTAATATGTTTATTATGCAACATGTAGGTGACTGTTGTACAAGAATATAATTTAAAAGGACATTTTAACTGAATTGATGCTGGTGATCCTTTAATGAATTCTTTCATTTATTTTGTCAATTTTGCTAGATCACCCAAGTTGATTTCGCAGCAGAAACCAGTTACGTTATCATTACTTTCAATTGCATGCACTTTGACATACAATATTCCAGACTTTATCCTGACATTGGTATTGTTTCGTCCGCTGCTGTCACGAAATACACTTGGATTCATCAAAAGTCTGTGTACCACCGTAGTTTCATTTTGAACTTTATTTGCACTATCAGATTAGAACCAATTGGTCTACGTCTTACCGACTAGGCTAACCATCCAATACAGCTAGAAATGCTTCAATATATGAAACCTTCAATGTATTGAATTTTATTATTATATTATAAATATAATAAAATAAATATCATAATTTTAGAAATATTTTATGAATATTAAAATATTAAATATTATATTAAATTTTAATATTTGTCAAATATTAAAATGTGTCAAATATGTAAAAGCATTTATAATTTACATATTCGTCAATGTACAAGCATTTTACTACATCACACGAGGCTGTTTCCCCATTTCTATACATCTTGACTCATAGTATGCAGATTTTAGACTGAAATTTTGATATTGTTTCGTTCGCTACAACCGCGCGATGGTAGGCACGGTTTTATTGGAATGATGTGTACCGCCGTAGTTTCATTTTAAATACTATTTGCACTATCAGATTAGAACCATAGTTATTTTGATCGGTTGGTCTACTTCTTACCGATTAGGCTAACCATCCAATACAGCTAGAAATTCTTCACTATATGAAACCTTCAATGTAACGAATTTCTGAAACCGCATTGTCCGAGATGTAATCAAAGCATTCTTTCTTTATATTTAACACTGATGTGATCAGGAGATATTATAAAATTATTATTAAATTGAATATTATTTTATATTAAATTAAATATTAGATTATATTAAAAAACGTTTTTGTTCACGTGATCTTATTAAATCAATTCATTGTTGCAAACGGTTTTGTTATTGATTGCGTAGTCACTTTGTTATAAATATTTTGTGTAGTTGAAATTTTTGAAATTTACAGGTAACCTGGGCACGAGGACGAACTATACTATTACCTGGTGACCTTCACTATGATATCAGATTTAACCACGGGATATGTACTTTGGAGATTCAATCATGTCAAATGGCAGACATGGCTGAATATACGTGCAAAGTTGAAAACCAATACGGATTTGATGAGACCTCCGCTTTTCTCTGTGTTGAAAGTATGCTATTATGTGATAAATTGTAACAAGATAGACAATTTAAGTTAAATATATCTAAAAATAAATAACAAATAATAATTAAAATTTGTATTATTGTATTTCTTTAGATATAATTGCAAGGGATAACATGAAACATTTATATTCGAAATTACTGATTTTTAATTTGCGATTGTCTAAATATATCCATAAAGTCTGAACCAAGATGATTTTATTGATAAGTCCTTTATACAATGGACTACGTAAGTGTTGTTTCTTTGAATTCGATATTTGTGCAGTCGATATTCAGCATCAATTCCTTCACATTGGAATAACGAAATTATACGCTTTATTTGATCAGTGTTTTGGCAATCGACTAAAAGTATCTACAATCAATTGGCGTTAATAAAGGATATAACGTTATCTTAACACCGTATTTTTAAATTATAATTATTTTTTATACAAATTTAAAAGCGATTGGAAATAATATTCTAATAATACTTAAAATTTTATTTTATTTTGCGGGTATTTTGCAACTTCACTTTATTATATCACATGTAAATGAATAATTTGTAAAGTTGGATCGAAGCTGGCTAAGTTTCGAATGATCATCCACACTTCTAATTTTATTTAGCTCTAAAAAATGTATCGTCAATCATCATTTTCATATTTTCAAGCACATGCCTTCCGAATTGCCTTTTACAAATAATTTTGAACTAATAAAAGAAATAAGATAATGAACACGCTCATATTTTAGCGTAGTATCGATCTCTCTTGTACAATTAATTGTGATAGATATTTAAATGTCTCACATATGACGTAACCATATTTGTCTCGAAACCAAATAAGTTCATGTCACCATATCAAGCACATATAGGCGTATATGTTGACTTTGAATGAGTGATTTACAAATAACTTAATATAAAATTTGAAGTAAGCTATCTGCTTCTGTAATTGTCATATTGTACATTATAATGGATAATAATGTATATAATGTATTATACATTATAGAATAGAATAGAATTTATTTAGAGTGGCCTTTGTGGTAAAATAAAACCATTTACAGGCCCACTATAAAAATTAAAAGACAAGTTTACGTCCGATGAATGTTTGAACTTGTATGTAGAGTTATTGAATTGATTGCGGCTTAAAGTGTTATTTTAATTCGTTTGCAAGAAGTATGGCGAACAAGGAAGTTTTGAAGTGTTTAAGCGACGTCAATGATTTTGTGTCTCGAGGAAGTTTGTTCCAAAGGCGTGGTGCAGCGATGGTGAACGCACGATATCCGTGATTACCGTTGTGACGGGGGACGAAAAGCGAGTAGGAGCGATGACTTCTTAGGGAGAGACCAGTCGTCATATTGGATGCGCTATCAGGAAGATATAGATAAGGAAGGTTGTGCCGGAATTTGATTTGCCATGCAAGTGTGAGAATTTGAGAGGTTATGCGGCTCGGAATGTCGAGCCAGTTAAGGATGCGGAGGGTGTTGGAGATGTGATCGTACTTGCGAAGGCGGAAGATGACTCTAGCAGCCGTGTGCAGAATCCTTTGTAAATAGTGAAATTGATATGCTGGACAGTTTACGAGAAGACCTAAGCAATATTCTAGACGAGGCATGAAAAGGCTGGAGATAAAAATAGCTGTCGATTTGACGTCGAGGTTTCTACGGACACTTCGGATGTCACGGAGGATGAGGGAGCATGAACTGATCTTGCTACGAATGAAAGGCAGAAACGAGAGATTATTGTCAAAAGGGACGCCGAGGATTGTCATGATAGTCACTTCTGGTATACGGAAATTGTGTATGAATACTGGAAAATCTAGGGTGTAAGAGTGGCGCGGTGTTATCCACATCTTGTTAGATTTCTCGTTGTTTAAAAACATACGGATTGAACAAAGATATGCGTGAATAGCAGAGAGGCAAGACGATGCATCGGAAGCGAGGTTGGATGCAGATATTAGTGTGCATGGTGCATAGATTACTATATCGTCAGCGTACTGAATAACTTCAAAGCCGAAAGGGACCACGATGGAAGATAAATCACCAAGAAGAAGGGTGAAAAGAAGCGGAAAAAGAATTATATACTTTTTATTTGAGATATCTGTTGGAAGAGGTTTATCATCAGTGTGGCAGCCACGAAAGAATCAAAATCATCAGTGCCGAGTACCCTCCACTGCTGGATTCAGAGGATGACCGGTAAACATCACAAAGCAAATCAAAACATTCTTAGAGCTAGACAATGCTAAGCTCTAAATATTGCAAGCCTAATTGTCTCGACATGCTTTGTCAAAAAGGATCATAAACAAATAGTACTAACTAAACAATGACGAAACAGTACTAGTTATCGTTTTGTCGCTACTTTCGTGGCTGCCACACTTATGATAAATATTATATTCTTATAATAGTGACCTTTAATCTTAATTCTAATACATGTTATACCATCTATTAAAAACTTCATAAAACTTGAATTCAGTACTGGGTTATAAAAGTTCTTTTTTTATGACGAATATATTTCTATTTTTAAATTTAAAATGTACATTATAATACCACCTAATATTATATGTTTATATAATGAGTAAAGTTTTTATAAATTTACAATTTTTCTATATACCTTTTGACAGTTGTACCTTTTCTTGTTTTCGAATTAAAATATGAAGTTGTATCATTTTGTAAACCTCTGTCCACCTCTATTTGTTTTTAATCCTTGTTATACAATTCACATTAGTAATTAATAATAATATTTTAATATTATTAAATATAATAATATAATAATTAATATTAATTATTATTAATAATTAATATTATTATTAAAAATAATAATATTAATATTAATATTTAATATTATAAATATTAATATTTAATATTTAATATTATAAATATTAATATTTAATATTAATATTTAATATTAATATTATAAATTAATATAATATTAATTTATTCAAATTCGAATTGTGTTCAAATTCGTCTTCTTATCATTGCTTTTCGCCTTATAACTTCTCATACCCCTTCATTTCTCAACCTTCCTTTTCTCGACAATTATCGTACTGTGTATTGTGCTCTGCGTTCCCGTAATTCCCTTCTTTTACATGTCCCAATCTACTCTACCTCTTTTGGCTTCCGCTCCTTCGTTGTGGCTGCTCCTCTCTTGTGGAATCAACTGCCTGTTCATATCCGCCAATCAACATCTATGCCGTACTTCAAACGCCAAATCCAATTTTATTTCAACAATTAACTAATTACCTGTGACCTTTGATGTTCTTTTTTTGTTTGTTAGTGGTCATGTAAGCGTGCATTTTGCACGCATTTGCCACGTTAAATAAATTATTATATATTAATTTAATATTATATAGTACTATAATATTTAATATTAATATTAAATATTAATATTAATATTTAATAAATATTAAATAATATTAATATTTTCCTGGGATTACATAGTGACAACATTGTTGTGAAAGCATTATATCTTGACTATACGGCACTTAAATACACAACTTGGTGTAAACGACTTCACTTTTGGTTTGTTAATGGATATCACGATCTCCATAATTTGTTTTATTTGATATGAAAAGTTTTTCATAAATTGTCATCTCCTTTATTCTTTAAATTGATAGATCAAATAGATCATCATTAAAATATTAATTTGCAGCATCAAATTTCTCTGATAATGACAAGTTACTTTGTCGAAATATTTAAAAATTAATTTATTCTTTGGGATTTGTTCCTAAAAATTTAAATTAAATATATTTTCATCTGTATATAACGATAATGGGCACGTTTGATAATCACGTTTGTAAATAAATACGAATTACTTTTAAATCAAATTACGTCTTCGTAAAATCAACGTTTTTTGTAAATTCCACTTTAAATTACCATTCAGCTTTATACTAAATATTTAGATTTTCATTTTTTGAAGGACGTAGCAAAAAGCCAAACGATATAAATATTGAAATGAGTGATATTAAACCATCGTTCGAGAAACCACTAGAGCGTCAAGATACTACGGACAAACAGCGCGAAACAACTAAGATAGTGAAAAGTAAGTCTTAAAATTATCAATTTACTTTTATTATATGAATTTAATGGAAAAACCGTAAAGTTAATTGATAACTGAATTTTTTAAGCTATTTTTTAAATTTCAAAATACTTAGTATTTGATTACCAGTTTAGTTAATTTAACAGCTTAAAAGGATAAGCAAAAATCACGATTATAACCATTCATATTATATCACATAATCGTTATAGTATAGATCCGTTAATACACCAGATTCTGTTATGTTTAGATTCTGTATCTTGAAACTATTTCACGTTTTTTATTTTGCGCTGTCTTTTCGTACTATCGAAATCAGAGTTACGTTCTTTCTGTTGATCTTTGTACTGCTCTCTTTGTACTGCTCTATTTGTACTGCGCTCTTTGTACTGCTCTCTTTATATTGATCTCTTTATATTGCTCTTTTTATATTGCTCTCTCTGTACTGCTCTCTTTATATTGCAGTTTTTGGACTGCTTTGATTGAACTACTCTTTTTGAACTGATCACTTTGAACTGCTCTGTTTGGACTGCTATCTAGGACTGCTCTTTTTAGAGTGCTCTGTTTAAACTATCTTATTGAACTGATCTTTTTAGACAGCTCGTTTTGAACTGGGATTTTTAATCCGCTATCTTTGAACTGCTCTTTTTGGACTGCTCTATTTGGGCTGCTCTTTTTAGGCTCCTTCTTTTGGACTGATATTTTTAGACTGCTCCTTTTGGCTGCTCTTTTTGGATTGCTCTCTTTGTACTGCTCTTTTTGTACAGCGCTTTATGGACTGCTCTTACTGGACTGCTCTTATGGGACTGCTCTTATGGGACTGCTCTTATGGGACTGCTCTTATGAAACTGCTCTTATGGGACTGCTCTTATTAAACTAATCTTTTTGGACTGCTCTTTCTGGCATCCGCCTTTTATACTCCCCATTTTGGATTGCTTATTTTGGACTCCACTTTTAGGACTGATCTCTTTGGACTACTTTTTTGTACTGCGCTTTTTGACTGCACTTTTTGGACTGCTAATTTGCTACTGCTCTGCTTAGACTGCTTATTTTGGACTCCACCTTTTGGAATGCTACTTTTGGACTGTTCATTTAGGATTACTCATTTTAGAGCTCTATTTATTTAAACTGCTCTTTCTGAACTGCTTATTTGGGATTGCTCTTTTGTACTGGTATTTTTTGACTAATCCTTTTAGATTGTTTTTTTTAGACTGCTCTTTCTGGCCTGTTCTTTTTAGACTACACTTTTTGGACCGCTCGTTTTTGACTTATCTTTTCAAACTGCTCTTTTTGGCTGCACGTTTCCATTGCACTTTTTGGACTGCTCATTTCTGACTGCACTTTATGGAAAGCTCTTTTTGGACTGCTATTTTTGGACTGTTCATTTTGGACTGATTTTTCTGACCACCCTTTTTGACTGCTCTTTTTTGGACTGCTCTTTTTGGACTGCTCTTTATGGACTGCTCTTTTTGGACTGCTCTTTTTGGACCGCTTTTTTGTACTGCTCTTTTTAGACTACTCTTTTTGGACTGTTCTTTTTGGACTGCTATTGTTGGACTGCTATTTTTAAACTGCTCTTTTTGGACTGATCTTATTGAACGGCTTTTTTTGGACTGCTCTGTTGATACTGCTCTTGGGATATTGCTCTTTTAAGACTGCTTTTTAAGGACTGTCTCGGGACCGCTCGTTTAAGAATTCTCTATTTGCACTGATCGTTTTAGACTGCTATCTTAAGATTGCTCTATTTAGGCTATTCTCTCTGGACTGTCTGCTCTCTTTTCATTGTTCTCTTTGGACTATTTGCTTTGAACAGCTTGCTCCGGAATGTTCTCTTTAGAATGTTCTCTTTGGATAGTTCACCTTGGACAGTTTTCTTTGAACAGTTCTCTTTGGACAGTTCACCTTGGACAGTTCTCTTTGGACTGTTCTCTTTGAACAGTTCTCTTTGCACAGTTCTCTTTGGACAGTTCTATTTGTACTGTTCTCTGTGTACTGTTCTCTTTGGACTATTTTCTATGTACTGTCATCTTTGAACTGTTATCTTTGGACTGTCCTCTTTTGACTGTTGGACTGTCCTCTTTTGACTAGTGGACTGTCCTCTTTTGACTGTTGGACTGTTCTCTAAGGACAGTTATCTTTGGACTGTTTTTTATGTACTGCTTTCTATGTACTGTTATCTATGTACTGTTATCTTTGGACTGTTATCTTTGGACTGTTATCTTTGGACTGTTATCTTTGGACTGTTATCTTTGGACTGTTATCTTTGGACTGTTATCTTTGGACTGTTATCTTTGGACTGTTATCTTTGGACTGTTATCTTTGGACTGTTATCTTTGGACTGTTATCTTTGGACTGTTATCTTTGGACTGTTATCTTTGGACTGTTATCTTTGGACTGTTATCTTTGGACTGTTATCTTTGGACTGTTATCTTTGGACTGTTATCTTTGGACTGTTATCTTTGGACTGTTATCTTTGGACTGTTATCTTTGGACTGTTATCTTTGGACTGTTATCTTTGGACTGTTATCTTTGGACTGTTATCTTTGGACTGTTATCTTTGGACTGTTATCTTTGGACTGTTATCTTTGGACTGTTATCTTTGGACTGTTATCTTTGGACTGTTATCTTTGGACTGTTATCTTTGGACTGTTATCTTTGGACTGTTATCTTTGGACTGTTATCTTTGGACTGTTATCTTTGGACTGTTATCTTTGGACTGTTATCTTTGGACTGTTATCTTTGGACTGTTATCTTTGGACTGTTATCTTTGGACTGTTATCTTTGGACTGTTATCTTTGGACTGTTATCTTTGGACTGTTATCTTTGGACTGTTATCTTTGGACTGTTATCTTTGGACTGTTATCTTTGGACTGTTATCTTTGGACTGTTATCTTTGGACTGTTATCTTTGGACTGTTATCTTTGTACTGTTATCTTTGGACTGTTATCTTTGGACTGTTATCTTTGGACTGTTATCTTTGGACTGTTATCTTTGGACTGTTATCTTTGGACTGTTATCTTTGGACTGTTATCTTTGGACTGTTATCTTTGGACTGTTATCTTTGGACTGTTATCTTTGGACTGTTATCTTTGGACTGTTATCTTTGGACTGTTATCTTTGGACTGTTATCTTTGGACTGTTATCTTTGGACTGTTATCTTTGGACTGTTATCTTTGGACTGTTATCTTTGGACTGTTATCTTTGGACTGTTATCTTTGGACTGTTATCTTTGGACTGTTATCTTTGGACTGTTATCTTTGGACTGTTATCTTTGGACTGTTATCTTTGGACTGTTATCTTTGGACTGTTATCTTTGGACTGTTATCTTTGGACTGTTATCTTTGGACTGTTATCTTTGGACTGTTATCTTTGGACTGTTATCTTTGGACTGTTATCTTTGGACTGTTATCTTTGGACTGTTATCTTTGGACTGTTATCTTTGGACTGTTATCTTTGGACTGTTATCTTTGGACTGTTATCTTTGGACTGTTATCTTTGGACTGTTATCTTTGGACTGTTATCTTTGGACTGTTATCTTTGGACTGTTATCTTTGGACTGTTATCTTTGGACTGTTATCTTTGGACTGTTATCTTTGGACTGTTATCTTTGGACTGTTATCTTTGGACTGTTATCTTTGGACTGTTATCTTTGGACTGTTATCTTTGGACTGTTATCTTTGGACTGTTATCTTTGGACTGTTATCTTTGGACTGTTATCTTTGGACTGTTATCTTTGGACTGTTATCTTTGGACTGTTATCTTTGGACTGTTATCTTTGGACTGTTATCTTTGGACTGTTATCTTTGGACTGTTATCTTTGGACTGTTATCTTTGGACTGTTATCTTTGGACTGTTATCTTTGGACTGTTATCTTTGGACTGTTATCTTTGGACTGTTATCTTTGGACTGTTATCTTTGGACTGTTATCTTTGGACTGTTATCTTTGGACTGTTATCTTTGGACTGTTATCTTTGGACTGTTATCTTTGGACTGTTATCTTTGGACTGTTATCTTTGGACTGTTATCTTTGGACTGTTATCTTTGGACTGTTATCTTTGGACTGTTATCTTTGGACTGTTATCTTTGGACTGTTATCTTTGGACTGTTATCTTTAGACTGTTATCTTTGGACTGTTATCTTTGGACTGTTATCTTTGGACTGTTATCTTTGGACTGTTATCTTTGGACTGTTATCTTTGGACTGTTATCTTTGGACTGTTATCTTTGGACTGTTATCTTTGGACTGTTATCTTTGGACTGTTATCTTTAGACTGTTATCTTTGGACTGTTATCTTTGGACTGTTATCTTTGGACTGTTATCTTTGGACTGTTATCTTTGGACTGTTATCTTTGGACTGTTATCTTTGGACTGTTATCTTTGGACTGTTATCTTTGGACTGTTATCTTTGGACTGTTATCTTTGGACTGTTATCTTTGGACTGTTATCTTTGGACTGTTATCTTTGGACTGTTATCTTTGGACTGTTATCTTTGGACTGTTATCTTTGGACTGTTATCTTTGGACTGTTATCTTTGGACTGTTATCTTTGGACTGTTATCTTTGGACTGTTATCTTTGGACTGTTATCTTTGGACTGTTATCTTTGGACTGTTATCTTTGGACTGTTATCTTTGGACTGTTATCTTTGGACTGTTATCTTTGGACTGTTATCTTTGGACTGTTATCTTTGGACTGTTATCTTTGGACTGTTATCTTTGGACTGTTATCTTTGGACTGTTATCTTTGGACTGTTATCTTTGGACTGTTATCTTTGGACTGTTATCTTTGGACTGTTATCTTTGGACTGTTATCTTTGGACTGTTATCTTTGGACTGTTATCTTTGGACTGTTATCTTTGGACTGTTATCTTTGGACTGTTATCTTTGGACTGTTATCTTTGGACTGTTATCTTTGGACTGTTATCTTTGGACTGTTATCTTTGGACTGTTATCTTTGGACTGTTATCTTTGGACTGTTATCTTTGGACTGTTATCTTTGGACTGTTATCTTTGGACTGTTATCTTTGGACTGTTATCTTTGGACTGTTATCTTTGGACTGTTATCTTTGGACTGTTATCTTTGGACTGTTATCTTTGGACTGTTATCTTTGGACTGTTATCTTTGGACTGTTATCTTTGGACTGTTATCTTTGGACTGTTATCTTTGGACTGTTATCTTTGGACTGTTATCTTTGGACTGTTATCTTTGGACTGTTATCTTTGGACTGTTATCTTTGGACTGTTATCTTTGGACTGTTATCTTTGGACTGTTATCTTTGGACTGTTATCTTTGGACTGTTATCTTTGGACTGTTATCTTTGGACTGTTATCTTTGGACTGTTATCTTTGGACTGTTATCTTTGGACTGTTATCTTTGGACTGTTATCTTTGGACTGTTATCTTTGGACTGTTATCTTTGGACTGTTATCTTTGGACTGTTATCTTTGGACTGTTATCTTTGGACTGTTATCTTTGGACTGTTATCTTTGGACTGTTATCTTTGGACTGTTATCTTTGGACTGTTATCTTTGGACTGTTATCTTTGGACTGTTATCTTTGGACTGTTATCTTTGGACTGTTATCTTTGGACTGTTATTTTTGGATTGTTTTCTTAGGACTGTTCTCTTTGACTGTTCTCTTTGAATGTTCTCTTTAGACTGTTCTCTTTGGACTGTTCTCTTTGGACTGTTCTCTTTGGACTGTTCTCTTTGGACTGTTCTCTTTGGACTGTTCTCTTTGGACTGTTCTCTTTGGACTGTTCTCTTTGGACTGTTCTCTTTGGACTGTTCTCTTTGGACTGTTCTCTTTGGACTGTTCTCTTTGGACTGTTCTCTTTGGACTGTTCTCTTTGGACTGTTCTCTTTGGACTGTTCTCTTTGGACTGTTCTCTTTGGACTGTTCTCTTTGGACTGTTCTCTTTGGACTGTTCTCTCTAGACTGTTCTCTTGGAACTGTTCTCTTTTGACTGTTTCTTTTGGACTATTCTCTTTGGACTGTTCTCGTTGAACTTTTCTCTTTAGACTGTTCCCTTTGGACTGTTATATTTGTACTGTTATCTTTGAACTGTTCCATTTATACTGTTTTTTTTACAGTTTTTTTGTAGTTCACTTTGGACGGTTCAATTTTCACAGTTTAATTTGGACAGTTTACTTTTGATAGTTCTATTTGGACAGTCCGATTCGTAATTTTCTCTGTTGACTGTTCTTTTTAACTATTTTCTTTAGACTCTTCTGTTTATAATGATCTCTTTGTACTTCTCTCTTAACAATACATTATTTGAACTGATCTTCTTGGAGAGCTCTCTTTGGACATTTATATTCAGACAGTTCTCATTGGACAGCTCTCGTTTGACATTTCTCTTTATACAGTTCTGCTTGGAACTTTCTTTCCAGCTGTTCTCTTTATACTGTTCTCGTTATACTGTTTTCCTTTGACTGTTTTCTTAATATTGTCCTCTTTGAATGTTTTTGGAGTTTTTTTTAACTGTTTTCTTTGGACTGCTTTCTTTGAACTGTTCTCTTTGAATTGTTCTCTTCAAACTTTTTTCTTTAAACTTTTCTCTTTAAACTGTTCTCTTTAAACTGTTCTCTTTGGACTTTTCTCTTTGGACTGCTCTCTTTGGATTGTTTCTTTTTGGACTGCTCTATTTGGACATTTGTTTTTAGACTTTTCTTATTTAGCTGTTCTCTTTGTACTATTCTCTTTAGACTGTTCTCTTTGAACTGTCCAAATGATATTTGAACATATCCTTTGGACTGTTTTCTTTAGACTGTTCTCTTTGAACGTTTTTGGGATGTTCTTTTTGAACTGTTCTCTTTGCACTGTTTTCGTTTGACTGTTTTCTTTAGACTGTTATCTTTGAACTTTTCAAAGTGTTCTTTTTGGACTGATCTCTTTATACTGTTATCTTTGGACTGTTATCTTTGGACTGTTCTCTTTGCACAGATCATTAGTTTTAATTTTTTTATTCTTTTTAGAGAAAAAAACTGTTACATTTGCACCACATATTCTTGAGCATATCGAAGGTATGACTGTATACGAGGGAGCTGCTATAATGCTTCAATGCCGAATAGACGGGAAACCTGTACCTACGGCAGAATGGCTGCATGATGGACAGGTAAATTTAATGATAGTGTATCGAATATAGTTTATAATAACTATTAATGCTTTAATTACTTTAAGTTGATTCACAAATTACATGCAACAACCATTTTTTGATATTTTATTATTTTAAATGTTATTACGTATTTATTGAGTTGTTTAAATATTTGAAGTGAACATTTGCATATTAATTTTAATTTATTTATATTAACATTTTTGATATTTTTAATCAACTTTTAATATTTGATTAGCCTAATCTAGTCTAATCAATTTGATACACGATACAAGTTAAAAACTTGTATCGTGTATGTATCGTGTATATGTATCGTGTTTGTTGGGAAAGTCAATATATGATTAGAAGTAATTAATAATTTTAAGCAATTAAATCTAATAAAAACTTAGTTTTTAACATCAAAAGTTTTTATAAAAAATCAAATTTTACGATACATTCTACAGTCACACGAAATCCTGAATCTCCTTTCATTTTCGATTAAATAGTTTTAAAGAAATGCTAAAGAAAAATAATTAATATTAATTAAGTATAATAATAATTATTATTAATTATAATAATATTCTTAGATTCTTTTGTAACTATCCGATAAATTTTACATTTAGTTTTTTAGCTTCCTATTTTTGATTTTAATCAATCGAAATTATTATTTTGTTAATGAAACTGGTTACTCTTTCTCAAATCTGAATATTTAAAAGCTAACATTTAAAGTTTTTAAAATGAAATACCACAAATTTAACATTAACAAAAAATTTGAGTCAATTCAAAGAAAGTAATGTTCAGCTACATTTAATGCAAGTTAAAATTAAAAACGACGCTATGAGCGTTCGTTGAATCATTCGTTGCTGAAATCATTACTTGAATCATTCGTTGTCCATTTGACATAAATAGACAACGCATAAATTGGAATGGTTATTAATAATAAAAGATAAATAAAAATTTAAAATTATACATTTGAGTCATATACGAATTATTTCAAGTAAATAATGTGCAGCTTCATTCAATTCGATCTGAAATTAAAAACGAAATAAAACCTATACGAGCGTTAACTCCACTTTGAAAGCGTTAATTTAATGCGATCTGAAATAACTAAGTTTAAGTTGTCTATGAATCCGATAAACTTTCTTAGGTCATGAATTTGCAATTGATCATTTATTTGCAGATTCTATGAATTTGTAATAAACTTTCGATTTCCATTTGGCACAATTTCAATAAATCGTTAATATAAGATAAAGATGAACCTTTAGATAAAAGATAAATATGTATCATTGAACTTTAATAGTTTTAATGTTTTTACCAAATTTATCGATTCGTCGTCAGTTTAATGCTCTTGTTTAAAATGTAAAATCTATTTTACGTAGTTTGAGGATACGTTTTAAGTATATAGATTTCAAGTTGTATTGGAATTTAATCAAGTGCGGATTTTTTGTCATCAAGTTTAATAATGATCGGTGCTGCTATATAAAATTTGTTTTTAATTATTGATTATTTAATTAATTATTATAAAATTATAGCGTAATATAATGTAATACCATGATTTATTTAATATTTGATCAGTTTAATCAAATAATAATCAAGTGTTAAGTTACTTATATAAAAGTAACTTGATGATATTTGTGTTTGAATTGATATCTAGATCCCTTCAGTATCAAGTTCGGTAGCACATCTTACTAAAATATGGGCAACAATCTTAGTACCATCTTTTACGAGATTTGAATGTAGAATTTCTATATCCAACTAAAATAAGAAATTGAAATTTTGAACTTGAATTAAATATAAATGTATAAATTTATGATCGTATAGTTCGTACGAGTATTTTTTTACCAAAATCTTGTACATAAAATAAAACTATAATAAAATAGATAATAAAATAGACTTTTTATAACTTTTTACAAAAAAGTTATAAAATGTCTTTACAAAAGGCATTTTTAGAAAGCATTAATTAATGGTAATATAGATGTGCTTTATGATTTTTAATTTATGCACGGAGAGCAAGCAAATATTTACCCGACAATTGAATACTAAAAAATGTATCAGTTAAATTATCGAAATATTTATATCAAATAATATAAATTTATTATATTCATAATATTAAATATTATGCGTACACCTTAATTTCTAAAAATTTATACAACTATAGATAATAAAGAAAAATATTAAAATAAAAATTAATTAATGCATTTTACGATTTATAATTATTATATTATTATTTTATATCAATTATTAGTGCACCTTATTATTTTTACAAATTTTATTATCTGAAATTTGAATTAATTATTGCATAAATTAATTAATAAATGATAATAATTATTAATAATAATTAATAATTATTGTTTATTATTTAATTAATAATTATTTATTAATAATAATTATTATATTATGGAATGAAAAAAAACTTGTATTATTCGAGAAAAAATCGTTAGTTTATTATTTCAATAGCTGTAGCTATTAATGCCGATATAATGAAAGAAAATAATTATTAATTATTTTAATTATTAATTATTATTAAATAAAGGTGTTTCAATGGGTGGTAATAGTAGCCCAATTATAGCTGACTTATTTTTAAGCTTTATAGAATATGAATTTGTTCATAACTGTTTAAAAAATAAATCTTAATTATATAAAGATATGAAATATATGTTTCGATACATTGATGATATATGTGTATTTAACTCTAAATTTTTAATCAATAAGCGAACAAATTTATCCATGTAGCCTCATTATTGATAAAATCAATAACAATAATAAAGAAGGTATATATCTAGTTTTGAATATTAAATTAACATCAATTAAAACTACTTTTAATTTATATCGTTAAGATTACATATTTAAATTTACAAGAAACATATTTTTGCATGAGCATTCATGCATTCTATATAATACAAAATATAAAACATTAAATAATGAAATTTTAAGAATTGCAACAATATGTAATGATATTGGCTTTCTTCAAAATCATTTAAATAATTAAATAGATGCATATTTTAATGATTATAATGATTATAATGATAATATAAACATTATATAATTATTATGATTTAAGTATAAACACAACATATGAACGCATTGAGTTGAGTTTCAAACAATTATTACAAGTCACTGTTCTATAATGGATAAAAAGAGCATAAAGGTTGAATCAGATAATAAAATTATACCCATATTTTATATTGGAATCCAAAATTACAAAAATCCAATAAAATCTAGGTTCATATGTAGTGCGTTTAGATGTACATTAAAACCGCTTTCAGTTTATATGAATAAAATACTTAAAGTAATTAAAGCACACTTAAAAAAATTTTGTAGGGTAATTGAAATTAATACTGGTATAAAACACTATTTCAGTATTAATTCTACAAAAGAATTTTTAGAACTGACAAAAGGAATAAATTTTCAAAATATAAATACGTACGATTTTAGTATGCTTTATACAAATCTAGATTTAGTAGATATTAAAGAGGCTTAGTAAAATTAATTAATCTTATATTCGGAAAAAATATACATACATATGTTATGATAATTACAACGCCTAGTTAACAAAAATTAAACCATCAAGTAAAAATATATGGATAAAATTGAATTAATAGAATCCTTAAATATTTTAATAAATCAAAATTATTTAAAGGTAGGGACATCTATATTTAGAAAAATAAAAGCTGGTCAAATGGGAGGTAATAGTAGACCAATTATAGCTGACTTATTTTTAAGCTTTTTAGAATATGAATTTGTTCATAACTGTTTAAAAAATAAATTTTAATTTATTTAAAAATATGAAATATATGTTTTGATATATTGATGATATATGTTTATTTAATTCTAGCAATTTTTATTCAATTTGTGAGCAAATTTATCCAGATAGCCTTATTCTTAACAAAACCAATATTAATGATAAAGAAAGTATATATCATGATATGAGCATTAAATTAATATCAATAGAAACTACTTTAAATTTATATCGTAAAGATGACATATTTTAATTTACAAGAAACATATTTATGCATGAGCATTCATGCATACCATATAATATAAAATATAATACATTAAATAATGAAATTTTAAGAATTGCAACAATATGTTATGATATTGGCTTTCTTCAAAATCATTTAAATAATTTAATAGATACATATTTTAAACTAGGTTACTACAAAAATACCATCAAACAGAAAATAGTAAAATAATAAATCAACGCAATAATATTAAAAATAAAATTAAAATCATTAGCGGAAAATATTTATGGATAGATAATAAATAATATACTTTGTATTTAAATAAGATACTATATAATCAAATTTAATCAGAGGAAATACGTCCTTTACACGTATTTGGCCCTACTGCTTTGTTTGGTAGAGGAGTTAGTGGCCGAAACCTGATAGCATAGCAGTTCCTCCTAATGGCCTCTAATCCTTATTCTGATACAACGTCTGTTATTTATCAGTCAATTCATAAAAATGACTTTTATTTTAAATTTTAATTTTTTATTTCAACTTAATTTCAATTATAAAAAATCTTATAACAATTTTTATTTTATTATTTAATTATTAAATTTTAATTTAATTTTTTATTTTTTAACTTGATTAAAATTATAGAAAATCTAAAAACAATTATTAATTTTATTTTTAATTAATAATTTTGACTTAGCATTATTATGTTTTGTTTATTTTATAATTATATTAAATACGTAGACTCAGTTAGCTGATTTGATTTGTTCTACTTACAAGTTATAAATTATTATCTAAAAATTTAGATAATCAAAAAATACTTAATTACAAAATTACAAAAATTAATTAAGTAATTTGATGTTTTTATCTTAATATTATAGTTTTTATTTCTGCTTTTTTTAGATTAAATATCTTAATAGTTTTAAATTTTATTTTATCTATTAAATTTAATGTGTACCAACTGTTTATTTATAATTATTTTCATTTTTAGAAACTTGTAAGTGGCAATAAAATAGAAATTCGAGATGATCCCGACTGTCCCACACTATTAATCCGAGACATTACAAAAAATGAGGAAGGAGAATATTCCTGTATTGTCACCAATTCTGTAGGATCAGATTCTACCATTGCCGATGTTGTTGTAAAATGTAATTTTGTTCATACAAATACAGGCGGAACAGATTAAAGAAATATAGTTTATAATTATTTATAATATTTTATGATATTTTATAATTATTAATAATTATGCATAGGCGGCTAGTTATATTATATTAGATATTATATTATATATATTTGTATATTCTAGTTATATTATATATAAGAGAATTTATTACTAATGAACATGTAATTAATTTTGTATTTTAATTTTAAATTATAACTTAATTTAAAATTATAATTTAAAATTATAATTTAAAACATATGATTTTAGTCTGTTCTCTTAAATTATTTGGAGATATCATTATATTCGAACTTTATATTAAAAATAATTAATAATATATCTCATCAGCATTAATAATATATAGCATTAATCTCGATTAATATACTATATTAATATTAATATATTTATGTTATTTTATATTATTTTATTTATTTTAATAAATAAAATAATATTTATGAATAAATATTATCAGCACATAAATATTATATGCTGATAATTGACATAATTGACATAATTGATTTTATCATAATTTTACTGCAATTACAAATTAACTGCTGATGATGTCTCGTCTTTAAATAATCAATGATACAAGTGAATTTATAATTCAATGTGATTACATTAAAATATGTTTGATTAAAGATTTATATTAAAGCTTTTATTTAAATTTCTACAGTGAGACCAGAAATTACACAGAAAGACAGCTATGAAACGGAAGTAAACGAAGTAATGCTAAATGAAAATGCCGATCAGACAACCGAATTTGAAGATGGTGTACACGGAATAGAAGATCAGTTAATACAGGAGTCAATTCCAAATAAGGTATATTAAATTATAAATTACATATACTTTATACTTCCATAGAATAGTTTTATTTCCGCTTGTTTAAGTCATTTGTTTTCAGCTATCAAAAGTTTCAGCTTTATAAGAATTAAGAACTAATATTATGAACTAATATCAATATTAAGAATTAATATTCTTATATCTCCTTCGATATAAGAATTAATTCTTATATCGAAGAATCAACCTATTACAATTATAAATGCATTCTGTCTCAATTTAATGCATCTTTATATTGACTTTGAATCTTTCCAATTTGGAATAAAAAATTTTAACTTCTAATGGAATCTATATTATAATGCAGGGAACCACGCATATATTTATTAAGTCGCTTTTTTAATTAAAATTTTAATTCTGCGTGCTAAGATGCGTACTTGCTAAAAACGGTCAAATTTCTGTACTAAGATTAATCATGTCTAATTCATATTCAATAACTAAGTGTTCTATCTAATGTTCTATTTCTGATAATTAGGATATTGGCAAGAAAGACGCTCAAACGCTAAGCATTACAAAGCATTTACAGGGACAATCGCTCCACGATGGTGAAGCTTTACATCTATTTTGTGAGATGGAAGGTATGTAATTGAATAATCTTTTATTTTTGTTGCTGTAATCATATCTTTATCTTAGACATTATCTTTTTTATTCTATTGTTTGGTACCTTCTAATAGAAAATAAAAAAATTTACGGTAAAATGTAAACTTAATCTACTTATGTATTGATTTAATTATTTGGAACAATTAATTTGTTTCAATTAATTAATTGATCAACTTCATTTTTGTTAATTTCATTTTGGTTAAGTTAATTAATTAACTTTTGCACTTAAGTCAAAGCGGATTTATAATTGTTCAAATACTGATTTTAAAAATGTGCAAAAAATGAAATCAACACAAAAATTGTGCAAAGGCGGATTCAATATTGTGCAAAGGCGGCTTTGAGATTAGAGTGCATATCGTGTATACAATCGCTTTTTATTTATTCCGTCCCATTTGATCTTTAGTTTTATAATACTTTGTGCATTATATTCCATCCTACTTCAACCTAATGTTGAAGTAGAATGGAATCGACAAAAAATGATAACTGATGTTTATCAATTATTTAAATTTGGAATTTCCAATCTACGTATTGATCAATCAATCTATTTAAATAATAAATAATAATTATTTATTCCTCGACCCAACATAGCAGCGAAGCTAATGCTAATATTATAAGATTTTATATAATTTATATCTAAATATATATATATATATATATATATATATATATATATATATATATATATATATATATATAAATATTTTATATTTAAAATTGAAATTTAATAACGATTGAATTTATAATTAAAATTTAATAATATTTTGTTGCTTTTTATATTGTAAAATTATACGAAAAAGAAAAAATCCATTAAACGTGCTTTATATAATATTAATATCAAGATTAATATCAAAATTTAATAATTAAATAATAAAATAAATAATAGTTATAAGATTTTTTATAATTTATATCAAGTTTCAATTTAAAATAAAAGTTTATTTTTATGAATTGACAAATAAATAACAGACGATGTATCAGAATAAGGATTAGAGGTCATCAGGAGGAACTGCCATGCTATCAGGTTTCGGCCCTATTACTCGATCCGACATATCAACGTAGCCAAACATGTGCTAAGGACGTATTTCCTCTGATGACATTTGCTTACCTAGTATATTATTTTAATACAAAACATATTGTTTAGTATCCATCCGTAAAAAATATTCCGCTAAAACTCGTACTAGCCAAAATTTTTTATTAATAAGATCACTTACTTCTAAGTTACTTATCGAGTATATTTATTTAAACTACTCTTTGTGCATTACCAAAGATCAAGCAAATCACCAACTGTGAACTTGCATAATATTGCAAGTATTATTTATCGTAATATCGATGAGTTAATATTCTATGTTGACGAAAATACATTCTACAAACCGTTGAATGTATTTATTATATGACTATATATATATGACTCTATATCTAAATAACATCAGCGCTACAAGTTTTATCAGTTCAATCAGAATATTAATGATATTAATGTTGCTCCAAAAATGCAGTCTATCAAAAAACAAATGACATCCGTTAAAATTACATCTGTTAAATTAGAAATACATACATGTATTTATTCATGTATTCAAAAAACTACATGAACAAATGACTACATGTATTTATTCAGATATACTCAAAAGAAATTACAAAATACTTATTTCTATCAAGATTTCGAAAATTTTTATTTATTAAAATTTGGTGATTTACAGTACAGAATAGATTATTTGTTGATTCGAACAAAATACAGAATTACATATATAATTGGAAATTCGTGTATTATTTTCACTGTATAGTGGAATTAAAAATGCAAAATTGTATATGATATATTCAGATTTGACATAAACAACTTTAAATCGTTTTTTGAAATTAACACCTTTTGAAATATTATATTTTTTGAATAACATCAAGCAGAAAATAGTAAAATATATAAATCAACACAATAATATAAAAATAATTTAAACTCTTAAGTGGCAAATTTTTATGGATGGATAATAAATAATATACTTTGTATTAGAATAAGATACTAGATAGTTATTTCAGAGGAAATACATCATTAGCATGTATTTGACCCCGCTGCTATGTTGGGTAGAGGACTTAGGTGCCGAAACCTGATAGCATATCAGTTCCTCCTGATGACCTCTAAATCTTATTCTGATACAACGTCTGTTATTTATTAGTTAATTCATAAAAATGACGTTTATTTTAAATTTTATTCTTTATTTTTTATTTTTTATTTTTTATTTTAACTTGATTTAAATTATAAAAAATCTAAAAACAATTATTAATTTTATTATTTAATTATTAAATTTTGATTTAGCATTATTATGTTTTGTTTATTTTATAATTATATTAAATACGTAGACTCAGTTAGCTCATTTAATTATACCGTTGAATAAAATAAAATATTTTCTAACTTATGGAGATAAAAATGCTCTAAACCGTTATAATTAGATAAAACTAAATTATACCGTTAGATAAAATTAAAATATTTTCTAATTTGTAAAGATAAAAAATTTCCTCAAATAATAAAGTGGATATATCTAAGATCTCTGTAAATGATAATATAGATGGTAGAATGTTCCGCTAGCAATCAAATTTTATTTTAGCTTAAAATTCAGTATTATCCAGAAAAATTCTCAAAACAGATTTGATTTACAATTTAGCATATTTAAAAAAATAAAAACTTAATTGAAAATTTATTGGGCCTTAGCCTTTTCGCCAATTCTCCAAAATCCATCATCCTACCCCTACAACGAATAATCAACACCGCCGTTCGAGTGCTCTTTCGCCTCCGTCGCTTCGACCACACATCCACATATTTTGCCCAACTCTCCTGGCCCACCATCCACATCCGCATCAAACTCCGCCTTCTTCTCATTACTTTTCGTCTCATCGCTGTCGGCTCCCCATCGTTCATCAACCTTCCTTTCTTAGACGATACTCGCCCCACCTCGCTATCGCTTCGTTCCTGTCATACCCTCTTACTCCTTTTCTTACATTGATTTAAATTATAAAAAATACAAAAACAATTATTAATTTTATTATTTAATTATTAAATTTTGATTTAGCATTATTATGCTTTGTTTATTTTATAATTATATAACAATACGTAGACTCAGTTAGCTGATTTAATATAATAATTATATATAATAATTATAATTATTAGATTATTATTAATAATTAAAAGAATCCGAAGGATAGAAAGCAGCTCTTTTATCCCCCTCGTCTTTTAAACCTCAGGATGATTCGGCGAGGAAGCTATTATGTTAGTAAAGACTATTGCGACCGCATTAGTTCAACAAGGACACACACAATACAGTGATATAGCTATTAGACTCAAAAGAAAAATAAGTTTCGAAACTGCTCGGCCAATATCTGCTTATCTTCAGAGTTTACGGTCAACACGAGGCACTTCCTCGCGTAATACAGACAATATCCTTGCCGACTCGCCCTCGTAGTTTGAATCATTATCAAAATCAGAAGATTATTGTTTGACATTTTTTGGCGTTACTTCAAACATGCATGAATTTTGAAAATTAAAAAATAGAAAAAGAAAGAATTTGTTTGAACAGTGTGTAAAATTAAAAAATGCGTAAAATTAGATTTTGATTAGATAGGTATCACGTTTTCTTCCGCAACCTCTTTTCAAGATGTTTCATCTGCAAGCAGATATGTGATTACATAAAAAAATATTTATTTAAAAAAATATCTATTTATACTATGAAAATGTTTTACCAGGAGATTATTATAAAATCTTGTCTATAAAAATTATATCTACAATCTAGTAGACTTGCTATTAACACAGAGAATTTAAAAATTTAACAATATAAGTTAAATTAACAATATAAATTAACAATAGTTTAAATTTAACAATATAAATTAATTGTATTTAACAATACAATTAATTTAGTAATATACTTAATATATACTGACGATATATACTAATAATATACTCTGACGATATCGTATTTGTATATTTAAGGAATTGATTGATAAACCATCTCAGTACGAGACAGTTTACAAACTTTATCTCCTAAATATCTCAAAAACTAAAGATCATTTGCCGCCTCCATTGGTTTCAAACTCAATTTCATATAATTACTCAGGATTTAGAAAGTCAGATAAAGTCTGACTAACATCCTACTTTAGTTGGTGATACGTCAATTTAAGATACTCTAAGAACTTCGTGTTGAACTTACTAGTTAATAACTTTGTGTTTGTTGTTTGATTGATTATAGCGAATGATTTGCAAGCTGATATGATTGAGGCATAAGTTAACATGCATCGGTTAATATAGGCATTTAATTGTACCAGATAATTAGATTTATGGGATGGTGTAATAAATTTACTTACATATAAAAATGTATATAATTAGATTAATTAGATTTATGATTAGATTTAATTATATTTATGATTAGATTATGATTCATAATTATATTTATGGGTTAACCCTCTACCCCATATTAAGGAATAGAAGGTTTGATCGGGAAATTGTTTATTTTTATTCAAATATAAATATAATTTTAATGAATATTCACCTATTAAACTTTTGCTATCCCTTAATTTATGGAGAAATGAACTGTGAAAATATTGAAAGAAAATTATAGCCAGTAACACATAAATAAAAGACACGTGCGTATCGTGTCTGTAAATTTAAAATGCATGCGAAAATACAATATATCATTACAAACCTTTAATATTTCAGGTGTATCTAGTGATGAAATAAGTGTAGAATGGACACGTAATTGGAAAGTCATACCAGATAATCCTGACTTTCTACAGAAGCAAGACGGATTACGCTTTTCCTTGGATGTTGCTGAAATGTTCCCTGAAGATAGTGGCAACTTCGGAATTCGAATTTCTTCCGGCTATCAAACCTGTGAATCTATTTGTTCAATTTTAGTTCAAGGTATATTCATTTTCATCTAAGTTTTTATATTTCTGCGTTACACAGAAGAAAATAATAATCCTGACCCCAGTATTGTTGAATATCCGCAGTCATTAACTGTGGTCAATGCCGATTCTGCCGAATTTTCTTGTACTGTAACAAGCACTCAACTAATAAATGGTAAAGAGCCGGTTTTACTTGTGATATCTATTTTTTATATTTAAACAATTAAATTTAATCAAATTAGATTTAAACGTTACTGTTTAAATAATTATTAATTATTAAACTCATTTCTAAGCAAAAATTCAATTCCATGTGGAAATGTATAGACGTGCTATGGAATATATAGAGAACGATAACGTAATGTGTCTATAACACCTCTATGTTGCTAAATGCGTATTATAGTAAATAGTATTTAATGCAATGTGTTCTTCGTTTATTATATTATTATTATTAATTTAGAACCGAATGTCATATCATTCGGTTTAGACAATTTCGAAAGCTTAAGATATTGCACAATTTAAATCTTAAACTGATATTTAAAGTTCAAATATGTTAGATCAAAGAGACTTGCAAATATAATAAACATTAAAATATAAGAAATAATTGTAACTGTAATTTAAATGCAAGTATTTTAAAATAATTACTTAAACCTCATATAGGAAATTTGATATTAATAATAATGTTAAAATAATTTTTTATGATTTAAATAATTTTGAATGCACGCTTAATTCACTAATTTACTTGGCTATAATTTAATTGGTTGATTATTAATTTAATTGGGTTATTGTCAATTAGTAATTATAATTAAATTATTTGTAAAACAAATAATTTGTTCCATTAGCTTTCTACTATCCTCGTACCAATCCGTGTACACAATCATAAGCGTCAATACGTAAATGATTTAAATAATTTTTTATGATTTAAATAATTTTGAATGCACGCTTAATTCACTAATTTACTTGGCTATAATTTAATTGGTTGATTATTAATTTAATTGGGAACAAATGTATTTTATAGGAAATATGATATTAATATGATACTAATATGATACTAATATGATACTAATATGATACTAAATATGATACTAATTTACTTGGCTATGATTTAATTGGTTGATTATTAATTTAATTGGGTTATTGTCAATTAAATATTGACAATAATATTTGGTAAACAAGTAATTTGTTCCATTAACAAATATATGACTTTCTGCTATCCTCGTACCAATCCGTGTACACAATCATAAATGTAAGCGTCAATACGTAAATGATTTAAATAATTTTTTATGATTTAAATAATTTTGAATGCACGCTTAATTCACTAATTTACTTGGCTATGATTTAATTTGTTGATTATTAATTTAATTGGGAACAAATGTATTTTATAGGAAATATGATATTAATATGATACTAATATGATACTAATATGATACTAATATGATACTAATTTACTTGGCTATAATTTAATTGGTTGATTATTAATTTAATTGGGAACAAATGTATTTTATAGGAAATATGATATTAATATGATACTAATATGATACTAAATATGATACTAATTTACTTGGCTATAATTTAATTGGTTGATTATCAATTTAATTGGGTTATTGTCGATTAAATATTGACAATAATATTTGGTAAACAAGTAATTTGTTCCATTAACAAATATATGACTTTCTGCTATCCTCGTACCAATCCGTGTACACAATCATAAATGTAAGCGTCAATACGTAAATGATTTAAATAATTTTTTATGATTTAAATAATTTTGAATGCACGCTTAATTCACTAATTTACTTGGCTATAATTTAATTGATTGATTATTAATTTTATTGGGGACAAATGTATTTTATATTTACTGCGAAATAAATATGACCTTAGCATTAAATCCCTATATATTTAGCTTCTTGGTATTTTAATGATGTCATCATCGATG
Source organism: Pomphorhynchus laevis (assembly GCA_012934845.2). Lineage (NCBI taxonomy): Eukaryota > Metazoa > Acanthocephala > Palaeacanthocephala > Echinorhynchida > Pomphorhynchidae > Pomphorhynchus > Pomphorhynchus laevis. Next base: position 26,443 of record WNNJ02003384.1, on the reverse strand, counting down.
AATCCAATCCGCGATATCAAATTTCAAATTCAGATGGCCCTGATACGTTTAAACTTAAAATAAGTGACGTACAGCTAAGTGATCAAGGGACATATTATATCACAATTTCAAATGGCAATACGGATGTCAGCGCATTGGTTTCTCTGCAAGTTATACAAAATTAGAATAATAACGACGATTATCGAAGTCCTAAATAGAAAAATTATTAGAGAAATCAGCAATTACATGTAGATTAAAATGGGTATCGAATGATATTTTAAAGAGATATATTTGCAAGAATATGAAAATATTGTAGTTTCATTAAATTACCATTTTACGTATATCAGCGTCTTTCAATACAAGCAAATAACAAAACAAATTAGATCTTTTTTGTCTTTTTGGGAGACACTGTTTTCTATTTTAATGGTATATTAATAATCAAATAAGGTGTATTATGTATGACTGTTTACTATTTTAAAACAAAATTGAATTACTTTAAATGGAATTTTTAAATAAATTATTAAGAAACGTAAACTAGTAAAAATTAAAAAACAAAATTAAAGCGTCAATTCATTCGAGAATGTGATCAGCTTTTCAATATCTCAACAATTCTCGAACGTTCATAAGAGTTCGCTCAACCAGTCTACATGTGTTTTGTGTTCAACCAAGTTCATTGAGAGGATTGTGGAAATATAAAACTAAGACAATATAAGATTTCCACAATATCTTTGGATAGCTGTGGCATCTCTTTACAAATGAAGTACGAGTTGTGTGCGTGTTCTTTGCAGGAAGTTAGAATTGTTTCCAGTTTGTTGTCACTGCTATTAATAGTTTATTCGGAGAATATCGAGACGAACCACTTTATCGAATACTAATCTTTAATTCGATACTATTAGAATATCTGTTTCTTGCAGATACAGATGTTGTATTTATGGCTTCACATTCAGAGGATTAACAATAGATTCTTCACGATTAAATGTCAAGCGGCATACATGATAGTTAGATTTTATAAGACAATTATAATGTGCTTGCCCTGTAAGCAAATGTCCTAATTAATCCGCATTAAGGACAAGTTACTACATAATTTAAAAGAATATAATCATTAAGGAGTATTGTTATCGAGTGATGTTAGGAACTCAATAGAAATTTTTTGACGGATCTGTTCAGCTAATCAAGTAATACGTTGTTTGTACATATCGGTTGTGGTAAAGCTAAGCTGAGTTTACAGGCAAAGATTTCTATTTATCTCTCAATCTTCGTTCACGTATAAATCTATAATGACTGCAAGAACAAGATTCCGATACGAGCGACGAAATGAGGTTCGTCCGGTGCCTGGTCGGTCTGAATTTTAAAGAAACGGTAAAAAGAGCTCGATCATCCGGAGTACCACCTCGGGGTAAAGTAACATTTTATTTACATTGAAGTAAATCAATTAAGTTATGACACGTTATTAGGTGCTTAGAAAATGCCTCTTGAATGAGGTGTTTCCGGCTTAGGTCTCTAGAAATGGATTTCGTGAATGGTCTCGATACATGTAAAGAGCAAATTTAAAATTGTTGCAAAGGTCCTCGTGATATGTAAAGGTGACCTATGGTATGTCACTGAGGATCGTGATGTCTGGTTCTTATGAGGCAACACTATATGATGAGTTTTATATGACGCAGAAATGTTTATATGATAATTTCGTTTTAGAATTCTATAAATAAATAATTGAATCGGAATGAGACATGCTGGGTTGAAATATTTGTAAACGGTTTTAGGGCCAAACCCAGCCAAAAAACGTTAAAAACGTTTATGATTTTGTTATCAATATTTCTTCCACCAATTGTGGGCATCGTCAGGATAAATTGTAAGTAGTTGTTTTATCAAGATAGTTTAAAACCATTCACAAATAAATAAGGACTTTGTTAAACAAATAACAATTATTAAATGAGAACTAGAAGAAAATGCCAGAAAAACCACATATTTTCAACATTCGTTCTTACTTTCTGTTTATCTCTTCTTCACCGTCATGACATCAGGTCCAACGGGATCTGAGCTCTCCAGCCAATCCAACGCGCCGGCCTACGACTAAACCACCCGAGGTCTTTACCTGGCGGAGTGTGCTGGGTAAACGATAGACGAGGAGCTTGAGAAACCTTAGGATTTGCTCTAGTGAACGCCCTCTAGAGCAAAAGACTAATCATGAGGTAGCCCAAGTACCCCAGAGCCGCAATTGGGTTTTAGAATTTGGAAAATTGTTGCATATCTTTATTTCATTACAGCATTTACATCGCTTATCACAACGATGCTTTCTCCTGATGAATGCCTTTTATGTGAATCTATTATAACTAGAATTGTTCATTATTTCGTAAATGCTATCAGTGGAGTTTAAAATTTGTTAAATGCCTTTAACACGTTTTTTTGTAGATGCTTTGATGGTAGATGATATGTATATAAGGCATAATTTTGCTTTTGCTATATTTTTATTCTTCAGCACCGCTCCCATTGAATTACTGTTCCCTTGCGTATCCGCCTTTTCATTCAATTCTGTATCACGCTGCTTTAACTCATTTGTTAAATGTTGTGTTTTTAATCCCCCTCAGTTGAGCATATCTTTTGGAGTAAAATTACGTTCACGGAGTAGTGATCTAGTTCCTTCAAATTTGTGATTTATTGTTGTTTGTCATCTCCCCTCCTCCTTTTTTTGAAACTTTTTACGTCCAGAAACATAATTTTGTCCTGAATTATGAAATTCTTTCCTATAAATATATTTTTCAGTTAGTCTAAACTAAAACTATCTCGATTTATGAAAGAAAATAAGTCAATATTAAATCAAAAACTATTAGAAAGAGAAAATTTGTGCTTATTAATTGTTTTGATTAATATACTGCAAAATCCAAACGGTCGGAAACCACGATCAACAATGATGGATATCATTATAACATAAAAATATCTTTAAAATATCAAAACAACTTTTAAGAGATAATAAGCTGAAAGATCGTTATGCAAATATAAGAAGTTTTTCTAATGATATCATATGTTCAATAAATCAAAAATTAATTAACGACTATGATATGCTAAGTTGTATAATAGACAGTTATTGTAATACAAAATACTATAATCGTACAATAAATGTTAATAATAACAATAGAAAATATATATTGACCATAAACTTCATTAATAAATGTATAGATAACATAAATATAGCAGGACTTTTAAATAATTCTAAAAGTAACGAAATAATAGGGTCAGATTTAAGTAAATATATTCCTAAAATAAGGTATAAACTCCTACCACCATTAGGACGAAAAATTTGTAATTATAATAAAGAATTAAAATCAATATGTAACGATAATATTAGAAACATAATGGAAACAGAATGCAATTGTAAAAGTCTTAGTTTGGATAAAATATATGAAAATATATTGAATGACGTTGTACAAGGAATTGGCAGAAGTAGTATAATACATAATAAACAACTATATTATAATAATCCGGTTAAACGCAAACCAAGAAGTCATGGTGATAAGAGGAATAGGAAAAATAGAGTTAAAAATATTAAAAAAGATATGTATATAAATGAACAATTAGAAATATAAAAACAACTTTTAAGAGATAATAAGATAAAAGATCTTTATGTAAATATAAGAAGTTTTTCTAAAGATATCATATGTTCAATAAATCAAAAATTAATAAACGACTATGATAGGCTAAGTTGTATAATAGACAGTTATTGTAATACAAAATACCATAATCATACAATGGATGTTAATAATAACAAGAAAAAATATACATTAACCATAAACTTCATTAATAAATGTATAGATAACATAAATATAGGTAGACTTTTAAATATTGGAACTTTCAAATACTGCAACTCTACAATAAATGTTAATAATAGCAAAAACAAATATACATTAACCAGAAACTTCATCAATAAATATATATAACAATTAAATGTTATGAAGATAACATTAATAATGTTGATACCGTATTTTAAATATGATCGTATTAACTAAATCTGATCATATATCCATTAGGACGACATATTTTTAATTATTATTTGGAATTAAAAAAGATGTATATATATATATATATATATATATATATATATATATATATATCTGTATCTCTAGAATAACAAAAATATTCAAGAGGCATGGTTTATAATAGTTCATAATAGCTTTGCTACCTAGAAACAAAGCTATCAACAAAGTTACTTCAAAACAGTTTTGTAACCTTAAATACATAAAAGAAAAAAATTTGGAAAGGAAATATTAAAGAAAATAAAGATAAGATATTTTTATTAAAGAAAATAAAAATAAAGAAAATAAAGATATGTATTTGGAACTTACAAAGTTATAACATATACATGTTATACATATACACTTACTAAGTTCTAATATAAATATATTGTAAGTGCGAAAAATCGCTTGAAACTGTGGTCCAAGAGCAAAAACCGGATACGATTGATTTTGAATTCAAATTTGCTGCTAAATAAATGGACTTCGATCATCAGCTCCATCGATCTAATGTATCACTCCGAGATGCTCCTGTCCACCCAGCAGTCTTCGTCAGTCGGATGAAGTGTTTAGGGTGCGTTTCGACTACGTTTGTGATAACTGTATATATAATAGTAGTGCACGAATGTGCAGAGTAGACGAATCGAATTGCTGTGAGGACCATTGTTATATATATTGTTATGGCGAAAAATCGCTTGAAACTGTGGTCCTGGAGCCAAAGCTGGCTACAATTGATTTTTAATCCATATTTGGTGCTAAATAAATGGACTTCGATCATCAGCTCCATCAGTCAAATGTATCACTCCGAGACGTTCCTAACCACCCAGCAGTTATCATCAGTCGGATTAAGTAGTTAGGGTACGTTTCGACTGCTTTTGTGATAACTGTAAAGACACCAGCAATTCCTCGCGATATTATGCGAAAATCAGGTGCAGAAAGCGTTTTTACTGGCTTGTTACGTGTGTGGACCTTCTAGTTATTCTTTATATACGGTACAAATGCGTATCCGTTGATTACGATGGAACTGAATTTCTCACAGGATTCCAAAAGAAATGGGTCATTTTATAAATTGTTATGGCGAAAAATCGCTTGAAACTGTGGTCCAGGAGCCGAAGCTGGCTACGATTGATTTTTAATCCATATTTACTGCTAAATAACTGGACTTCGATCATCAGCTCCATCAGTCAAATGTATCTCTCCGAGACGTTCCTAACCACCCAGCAGTTATCGTCAGTCGGATGAAGTGGTTAGGGTACGTTTCGACTGCTTTTGTGATAACTGTATATATAATAGTAGTGCACGAATGTGCAGAGTAGACGAATCGAATTGCTGTGAGGACCATCGTCATATATATATTGTCATGGCGAAAAATCGCTTGAAATTGTGGTCCTGGAGCCAAAGCTGGCTACAATTGATTTTGAATCCAAATTTGCTGCTTAATAAATGGACTTCGATCATCAGCTCCATCAGTCAAATGTATCACTCCGAGACGTTTCTAACCACCCAGCAGTTATCATCAGTCGGATGAAGTGGTTAGGGTACGTTTCGACTGCTTTTGTGATAACTGTAAAGACACCAGCAATTCCTCACGATGTTATGCGAAACTCAGGTGCAGAAAGCGTTTTTACTGGTTTGTTACGTCTGTGGACCTCCTAGTTATTCTTTATATAAGGCACAAATGCGTATCCGTTGATTACGAGGGCACTGAATTTCTTACAGGATTCCAAAAGGAATGCGTCATTTTATAAATTGTTATTGCGAAAAATCGCTTGAAACTGTGGTCCAAGAGCAAAAACCGGATACGATTGATTTTGAATCCAAATTTGCTGCTAAATAAATGGACTTCGATCATCAGCTTCATCAATCTAATGTATCACTCCGAGATGCTCCTGTCCACCCAGCAGTCTTCGTCAGTCGGATGAATTGTTTAGGGTGCGTTTCGACTACGTTTGTGATAACTGTATATATAATAGTAGTGCACGAATGTGCAGAGTAGACGAATCGAATTGCTGTGAGGACCATCGTTATATATATTGTTATGGCGAAAAATCGCTTGAAACTGTGATCCTGGCGCCAAAACTGGCTACAATTGATTTTTAATCCATATTTGGTGCTAAATAAATGGACTTCGATCATCAGCTCCATCAGTCAAATGTATTACTCCGAGACGTTCCTAACCACCCAGCAGTCATCGTCAGTCGGATTAAGTAGTTAGGGTACGTTTCGAATGCTTTTGTGATAACTGTAAAGACACCAGCGATTCCTCACGATATTATGCGAAACTCAGGTGCAGAAAGCGTTTTTACTGGCTTGTTACGTGTGTGGACCTTCTAGTTATTCTTTATATACGGTACAAATACGTATCCGTTGATTACGAGGGCACTGAATTTCTCACAGGATTCCAAAAGAAATGGGTCATTTTATAAATTGTTATGGCGAAAAATCGCTTGAAACTGTGGTCCAGGAGCCGAAGCTGGCTACGATTGATTTTTAATCCATATTTGCTGCAAAATAACTGGACTTCGATCATCAGCTCCATCAGTCTAATGTATCACCCCGAGACGTTCCTAACCACCCAGCAGTTATCGTCAGTCGGATGAAGTGGTTATTAGGGAGCGTTTCGACTGCTTTTGTGATAACTGTTAAGACACCAGCAATTCCTCACGATGCTAAACGAAACACAGATGCATAAATCGTTTTTACTAGTTTGTTGCGTGTGTGGACCTTCTAGTTATTCTTTATATGCACAAATGCGTATTCGTTGATTACGAGGGCACTGAATTTCTCACAGGATTCCAAAAGGAATGCGTCATTTTATAAATTGTTATGGCGAAAAATCGCTTGAAACTGTGGTCCAGGAGCCGAAGCTGGCTACGATTGATTTTTAATCCATATTTGCTGCAAAATAACTGGACTTCGATCATCAGCTCCATCAGTCTAATGTATCACCCCGAGACGTTCCTAACCACCCAGCAGTTATCGTCAGTCGGGTGAAGTGGTTATTAGGGAGCGTTTCGACTGCTTTTGTGATAACTGTTAAGACACCAGCAATTCCTCACGATGCTAAACGAAACTCAGATGCATAAATCGTTTTTACTAGTTTGTTGCGTGTGTGGACCTTCTAGTTATTCTTTATATGCACAAATGCGTATTCGTTGGTTACGAGGGCACATAATTTCTCACAGGATTCCAAAAGGAATACGTGTTTTTATAAATTTGTAGTTTAATTCTAGCAATTTTTATTCAATAAGCGAACAAATTCATCCAGGTAGCAGCATTTTTAATAAAACCAATATTAATGATAAAGAAAGTATATATATATATACGAGGTGACGTATATATACGAGGTCACACGAGGTGACGCGAAAGTCACCTCGTGTGACCTAGCAACTATTCGTTATATATATATATATATATATATATATATATATAAAGGTTTGATTCAACCAGGACTGTCTATTACACCTATCTGCTTTTCTCTATATATAGAGAATTTAATGCTTCTACACTGCAAGACGGCGTACCGTTTCGGCTTTGAGAAGCCTCATCAGTTGCAGCAATACAGTGTATACACATAAAAAACATACTATATATAGATTAAAGCAGAAAGAATTCACTATATGCTAATTACATGACGTAGCTTGCGCTTTCGAAGTCAATGCAATGCAGTGAATTCTTTTCAGTGTAATAGACATCAGCGGGATCACTAAATGACCAATATAATAGATTACAAAGGAAACAGTACCGCCGCCTGGGATCCTCGCAGGACCAATATATAAATAAAAGGTTTGATTCAACCAGGACTGTCTATTACACCTATCTGCTTTTCTCTATATATAGAGAATTTCATGCTTCTACACTGCAAGACGGCGTACCGTTTCGGCTTTGAGAAGCCTCATCAGTTGCAGCAATACAGTGTATACACATGAAAAACATACTATATATAGATTAAAGCAGAAAGAATTCACTATATGCTAATTGCATTACGTAGCTTGCGCTTTCGAAGTCAATGCAATGCAGTGAATTCTTCTCAGTGTAATAGACATCAGCGGGATCACTAAATGACCAATATAATAGATTACAAAGGAAACAGTACCGCCGCCTGGGATCCTCGCATGACTAATATATAAATAAAAGGTTTGATTCAACCAGGACTGTCTATTACACCTATCTGCTTTTCTCTTTATATAGAGAATTTCATGCTTCTACACTGCAAGACGGCGTACCGTTTCGGCTTTGAGAAGCCTCATCAGTTGCAGCAATACAGTGTATACACATGAAAAACATACTATATATATATTATATATATATATATATAGGGTGTATGGAATTGGATATCATGAAGGAAGGATTCTGTAGCTGGTTTTCAATGCGAAAGTCACCTCGTGTGACCTAGCAACTATTCGTTACATAAATAAGAATCCATCAAAGGATCACCAGTCCCGATTCCAATCGATCTTCATGATCTCAAACGGTAAAATCTATAATAAGCATGCCAGAGAAGCATCTCGGACAATGCAGTTTCTGGATATCATGATGGAAGGTTTCATATACTGTGTGAAATCTGGTAATCCTGGATTCGTAGCCTAGCAGTCAAGAGCGCAAGCCAAGTACGGAGAGCGACAGCTCGAATCTCGGATAAGTCAAATTTCAAAAGGCGAAGAGTTGGTAGTCAGCCTTCTGACGAGCCCGGGGCTACCAACATGTGGCAAAAAGCGGGCGAAACGAAAACGGTTGTGGCAATGGCGCCGTTAGTAGTCAGGGTGTATGGAATTGGATATCATGAAGGAAGGATTCTGTAGCTGGTTTTCAATGCGAAAGTCACCTCGTGTGACCTAGCAACTATTCGTTATATATATATCACTCCTTATCTAGGAGTGATAAGGAAGTCTGCTTTACTTGTAATCGAACTCTGGATTTTGGCAACATCTACAATTATGAAACTGAAGCTTATTAGCTCCCGGAGCACAGTTTAACACAATCAGATATAAAATTATAAAAATGTATCCTCTAAAGGATCCTATGAGAAAGCAATCAACGACAGTAAGTTAAATTCCTGTCGAATAAATTTAAGATGATCCGGAAAGCACATGGTTAGTTTAAAGAGGCAAGGACCATGCAACCACGTTAGCAAATTCTCGGAGATGCCTTTTAAATATCTCACAAGGCAGCCGAAACGAATGATGGTAGTTCACCCTACTGATGAGTGCTACCGGCTACCATCAGCTCGTCTAGAAGTGATAAGGAACTCTGTTTTACTTGTAATCGAACTCTAGTTTTTGGCAACATCTACAATTATGAAACTGAAGCTTATTAGCTCCCGGAATTTAGTTCACGAAGATATATGATGAAGATAGATAGAATGCTTCCTTGTGCCTCTTCATGAGGAAAACATAGTGATTTATTTATGAGTACTCCATTGGGTGTCCCAGGGCAGGTGTAACAACAAATTATATTTTGTATATTTGTACACTTTAAAGCTTCCCTGTTAAACAGCATTTTAAAAAGGAATTTAGTGCCTGATGCATTGTTAAACTGGAATACGCACTGCCAAGCATAGAGCTTATGCTAAATTTCCTCTGATGATTCAGATTAATGGTTGTTCTGCGTTTCTAGCTTTAAACACTGTTTAAGCGTGTGTTAAGGTGCCTATTGATTATTATTGAAGTTACGGTACTGATGAGCTCCGTTAGAGCGAAACGTGACACTGTTGTTAAAGTTTGTCGTCACATAAAGGACGACTGTGCATACGTAGCGACTATAAATATTGCGAGAATAATTCGGTTCTATTTCTTTGTCTGATAAGGATATATAAATGCCGCTTAGTGTTTATACCTCATCATGAGGAAAACAGTGATTTATTTACGAATACATCATATATAAAATACATATAACACATATATATGCCCTCGATTTTAATTTTTTTAAATAAAGGGAAATTATTTTCTTTGTTCAAGTAAAACTATACACACAAAAATGTTTTAATAACTATAAAGCCTATCTACAAAAGATTTTTTAGAATAAACAAAAGGAAAAAATTTTAAAAATGTAAATACTTACGAGTTTGGTACACTTTGTAGAAGCATAAGAAAAATTAATTAACCTTATTTTCATCAAATAAATATAAATATATGGATTAATAACTATAACGCCTAATTAACAAAAATTAAACCATCAAATAAATATAAATATATGGATAAAATTGAATTAATAGAATCCTTGAATATTTTAATAAATCAAAATTATTTAAAGATAGGGACATCTATATTTAGACGAATAAGAGGTGTTCCAATGGGAGGTAATAGTAGTAGCCCAATTATAGCTGACTTTTTTTTAAGCTTATAGAATATGAATTTGTTCATAACTGTGTAAAGACTAAATCTAAACTATATAAATATATGAAATACATGTTTCGATACATTGATGATATATGTGTATTTAACTCTAACAATTTTTATTCAATAAGCGAACAAATCTATCCAGGTAGCCTCATTCTTAATAAAACCAATATTAATGATAAAGAAGGTAAATATCTTGATATGAGCATTAATAACAAATTGTCTGTTGACTTATATATTTAAAATTTAAGGACACCAGTTACTTATAGTATACGATAATCAATTGTTAGTGATTGCAAATATATTGGATTTGTTAAACGAATAATTAATTTAATAAATCGATACCATCTAAGCATATTTTGTAATAAGATAACAAAGGTATCTTATTATTCTATTATTATTTTATTTAATATTATTTTACTGAGTTGAACAAACTAATTTGAAATTAAGAAAGGCTCAGATTGTCATTGAACAGCAAAATAATAATTTTTGTTATAATTTTTGTATAATATAAATATAAATATAAATATTTTAAGTCAAATAATAATTCAGATATTATTTAAATATTATCTGGCTTATTATATTATGAATGATATATTATTTTTAAAATACTTTATACAATTTATCTCATACTATTAGCCAATTTATTAAAATATATGTATTTATAAAATCTCATACTATTAGCCACCATTGTTCAGAGAAGGGAGACCAAGATGATTATGTATTAATTACTTTTAATTTATATCGTAAAGATGACATATTTAAATTTACAAGAAACATATTTTTGCATGAACATTCATGCATACCATATAATATAAAATATAATACATTAAATAATGAAATTTTAAGAATTGCAACATTAACGGTATTGTATTTCTCCAAAATAATTTATATAATTTAATAGATGCATATTTTGAACTAGTTACTATAAAAATACCATCAAACTAAAAAAAATAAATATATTAAATATTAAATATTATAAATATTATATGTATAATTATATGTATTGTATGATAAATTCTTTGAACTGAAGATTTATTCCTTTTAAAGTTTATGTGCGTAAATATGTTAAACAGATATAAGAAAGGTGTCGTGCGTCTGAATTAGCGCAAACGTAATATCGAAATTAATATCTTTTGCAGTTTGTAATCCCTATGTAAAAGACCATGTGATCAATATTGATAGATCAAAGGGAGAGTTAATCAAATATTCCTTATTGATTAGGAGGTACAGAGATCTTATATTTATAAGAAAACAATTCCTTTTTTGTTGGCGATTGCACTTTCTTGCGTTTTAGTTTTTGGAATTTGGTTTCTCCGTTTGGACGATTGATTTTTATCGTTTGTAATTTCCGGACAATGAATGTGTGAATATGTTCTCAATTTTTTCATCAATAAAATGTATATTAATATGTAAATATCTATAAACAAACAAATCGTTTTCAAATAAACTATTTTAAATTTGAAAAATACAAAATATTTGAAAAATACGAAGATACATGCTTTTATTATTTTTGAGTAGCTATCGAAATGTAAAACAATTATCCTTGTTTCTAGATCCTGATCCGAAAATATTCATTTAAGCATATACTTATTTCTTTTTTGCTTGCGAAATTACTTAAACTACATTTTCAATAAAAATGAAATACACAAACCGGTCCTCATTTTCAAGGTGCTTACATATATGATTTGAAGGCTAAATGATGAAAAATACACGATGAAACATTTCATTACCGGATATAAACTTTCCAGGTTAGAGTTTGTCGGCTTCCATGTAAACATTGGTGTTTAAAATTTCGAAAAGAATTTTTCTTTTAATATCTTGTTTAATGCTTCCGTATCTATTAGAAAAATAAAAATGCAAGCAAAGAACATGGCGTGCATTTATATGTATATTCTGATTTAATGCCATTTTATCCCGTCCCTTTTGTGATTCACGGATACGCAAAACATAATCATGGGTTGGTTTGGTACTGCTATTAGGCGTAAACAAATTATACCAGAAATATTTTGACTTGTCGTCCATATTTGTATTTCTTTCAAAAATATTTTGATTTTTCAATAACGTTTTGCGTTTGAATCTATCAATATTTTCATAGAATAGGATTTGATAATTTATTTTACTAAGATAATCGTATCTGTTATCGTCATCTGTGTCATGATAGTGAATTGTAAATTTAGCAGTTATAGATTCGCCGATATGATATGTTAGCTTTGGAATCAAGCACTCTACTCGTAGTATATCAAGTACAAATATGCTTAATTTCACAGCAGAAGCATCATTCTGGTTCAATCCAACTAATGATCTACTTAAGCTGGATGCAACGTCAGATGGGGTAAAATTAGAATTTGATCTACTAGTGTCAGTAAGAGGCCATCTTGCAATTACCTTAAATGGAAAATGACGAACATAATCAGACCATATCTCATTGCTCGTAGATATCCTAACAACTAGAATATACTGTATTACGGGTGGTTCATGATTATCACTAGTAGATGGCAGTTCCAATGGTAGATCAAAGCTTGCAATTGGACTTGACCATTTTCTTACTTTCGAATTATCATCTCTGAAATACACTAGTTCGTTCGCGCAAAAGAATTCAGAGTGCTGGTAAAATTTCCGTTTCTTATAACCGACAATTGGAATTTTATGTAATATAACGGCTGAGGCATTGAAATTGCCTTCCATCAAGTACCTTAATTTTCCTGTTAAAGTAAAAGATATTTTGTCAATTTTTAGATCTTTATCAGTTTGTAAAAGGCATGTGCATATAAGCTTGTCGCCTGCAAAATACGTTCTGTCTGGATGATTTATAAAACAAACGTCTAGGCTACTACTGCTTTGTAATGATCCCATCCTGGTATCGCTTTTTTTAATCGCTTCTGTATTTCTGGCAAGCAAAAAGGAGCTCTATGGATTCCAAAGTAAGTAATGTAAAACGTCAAACTGAGTGTCAATTTGATATTTCTCAAAACACATCTCTTTGTTTTGCTTTAAATGCAATATTTTTCATGTTTTTCTAAAATATAGACCAGCTTAAAGCATACCTGTAGAAAAATCAGTCATGTGCTAAAAAGTGCAATGTTTTGCTTGATGAATAATCGTTTTACGTGAGGTATTTTGCAATAAAAATATCTATGACAAAAATTATCGTTAATTTTATTTTGAATTTAATCTCTATTTTGATGTAATTCTTCAATAGACACACCTAAAATGGAAGTATTTATTTTTAAATAACACAAAATAGGAACATTGGCAAACTTTTAAATGCATAAATTAGTTCTTTATTTAATTTAGCAAAACAAACTTCAATACTATCTTGAGGAAGTAAATAAAAGTGATCGATTTGTTAAATATATAATTTCAATAATAAATAACTGCAATATCATAAATTGTCGAATACATGATCAAATCGTTCACTCTATACACATAGTGAATAAAGCTATGTATAAAGCGAAGTAAAGCTTTATACGTAGGGGCACTAATCATTTTGATCATAACAGAATGGCAATGATAATTATACGCTTCTAAACTTGAAATGCTGATTTTGCGATTCATTTTCAGTAAAGAAGTTATTAACAAGTGATCAAAACGAATGTAAACTTGTCTTTATAAACTTCTCTAGTTTCGGCATTAATTGATTTTGTAGTGATTTGTTCGTACCACTTTCGACACAAAAATCAATATAGAATTCTTCTAATAAACGCTTTTTACGAAATGCTACATTGTAGTTTTCTGGTACAAGAAAAATGTAAAAAATACAAGAAAACGTTTTTCTTAAAAATTAATATTTTTTATTAATTTTTTCTGTAAAAATAATTATTTATTAAATTAATTATAACAAAATGGAAATGATAATTATACAAAACGTGTAGAGCTTCCAAAAGCTTCCAACATCTTCCAAACTTAAATTGCTGCTTTTATGAGTCATTTTTAGTAATTAAATCATTGGTAATAAATTATTATTATTAAACCACTAGACCTTACAGATCGTGAGTTACAACATCAAGAAGACGAAAATAAAGTCAAATCAAAGTGAAATAGCAAAATGAGTCCAGGACAATCGATTCTGAGCCACCATTTCCAGTTCTTGTCTCCATCTTCTTTTAAATTTCCGCCAGCCAATGTTCGAGTAGCTGAATAGTATTTTCTTGGCATCGTCTTCGATCGTTCTCTTTAGATTCTTACCGCCTCTGGGGCGTCGCCAGGATTCTTCCGGGTCCAAGTACAGAGATAACTTTGGGAGTCTATCTCTTTGCATCCGATATTATTTATATATCATCCATACTATTTATTTAGTAATAAATACTAAACTCACAATCTTCTTCTATTTCAAATATATAGTTATTACAGGAACGAAAAAGAAAATGTCCTTCATTTGATTAAAATTCTTTATTTAGATAGCCAGGATTCTTCCGGGTCCAAGTACAGAGATAACTTTGGGAATATATCTCTTTGCATCCGATATTATTTATATATCATCCATACTATTTATTTAGTAATAAATACTAAACCCACAATCTTCTTCCATTTCAAATATATAGTTATTACAGAAACGAAGAAGAAAATGTCCTTCATTTGATTAAAATTCTATATTTCGATAGCTCCTGCTATCATTATCAGGATTAGAGAAAAAATGTTTCACAAAACATTTTTTTAACCTGATGACAAAAAAAAACCTGAAACTGATGACACTTTTTTTGTAATCCTGATGATGATAGCAGAAGCTATCAAAATATAGAATTTTTATCAAATAAAGGATATTTTCTTATTCTTCGTTCCTGTAATAACTATATAATTAGTCATTATAAACCTACTCTATCCATAGTGATAGACTTGGTTTAATGATATATCCATAGTGATAAACCAACTCTATCCATTGTATTTATAAACTTGTTTGCTAAACTTCAGTTTCGACATTAATTGATTTTTTTATTGATTTGTTCGTATCAGTTTCGACACAAAAATGTTAGGATTTTTAATTATCTCGTTTAAATCTTGCTAGATTGTAGTTTTATGGTACAAGAAAAAATGTAATAAAAATACAAGAAAATATTCTTAAAAATTAATTATTTTTTCTGTAAAAATAATCCTTCAGTTAAACACAAACGCTAAAAATATGAGGAAACATTTTTTGTTATCCTGCACAAGAATAATTCGACATTCAAACATTCGCATGTGTACCTTCATAATGTGTTACATCTAAAATATATATTTAAATAAAATATATTAATATTAAATATTAATATTAATATTAAAATTAATATTTTAAATATTAATAAAAGATATATTATACTAACATTTCAACTAGATCCACATTTCGACTCCTAAAACTGAACGATATAAACATTAATATGAACACTTTCATAACCTTTCGCAATTATTCGCTAATGAACACAATTTTGCTTCACAAAATTCAAGCGAATCGTCGGAAAGATCGGCTGCTAAATCGAAAGCCATTTGATCAGTTCTTAATTGGTTTCTTTTAATTAAATGCTGGTTGATCGTAACTCTCATGTGCTCTTTCATTCCTTCAAAGAGACGATAAAACTGCTCTCTTCTGAAGTGATCACATTGATGAATATTCTTCATCAGTTGTTCAAATATTTCTATCATTTCCTTCCCATACTTCTATAAAATGAAATATAATAATGTAAATACTAATGTATAACTAGATTATAACAAGATTATATTAAATATAATCTTGTATAATATATTAATTTCATATATAATATATTATATTATATCTAATATATTATATAATTCGAAAGAACAGAGGTGTATTCACGATGTTCACTCAGCGTTACCGTGTCTGACCTGGTTCGAAAGAATATACCGCGTTATCTTGGCTATGTACTGCGGATGGGAAGGGATAGACTACCTAAGTTAACGTACTACTTGGATCATGAGGAATCTTGTCGGCGTCCTAGAGGGGTTGTTCGAAAGAATTTAATGAGGACAATTGAAGACGATTTCAAGAAAATTCTTTTCAACTACTCGAGCATTAGCTGGCGCAGATTTAAACGAAGATGCAGACAAGAACTGGAAACGGTGGCTAAGAATCGACAGTCCTGGTCGCATTTTGCTACTTCGCTTTGATTTGGTTTATTTTTCTTTATGTTTTGTAACTCACGATATGTAAGGATTAAGATTAAACATGATTATAACATTAATATAAAATATTTTACTATAACAAGATTAATTGACAAGATTAATATTAATCTAATGTATAACAAGAATGACAAGTCCATTAACAAGTCCATTCGACCTATGCAATAGGTCGAATGCAGCTTCGACCTATTAATGATAGAAAAATTTTTAACATACACTAATAAGAATGGACTCATAAAAAAGCGTAGATCAAATCTCAAATACTAATTTAAAAGTTCACGAGACTTGTTTTCCTGGATTCCGAAGCCGGGTTGTCACATCGGCATTGCTACCATCAAGTAGTGATAGATACTACTATTATTGCTATACCACTACCATTGCTACCATACAAAGTCTATATTTGTGGCAATTATCATTCGTACACGTTTAAGTGACCATGGTTTGGCAGCTAATATCTGATAGACTAACCTTAGTTCGTTTAAAGCGAAAGAATGCGAACTGGACCATATTGTGTGTATGCTCCCACGAACTCCACCTGTAAATAACTAGTTAATACTTTCTACGAAGATCTGAACTTTGTTTTAGACAGCGTGCATTCCCAAGATTTCCTTATAGTTGCAGGTGACTTCAATGCGCAACTCCAATACCCATACTTGACAGTTTATTTTTTTCATGAATGAAAAGTTGTTAACATACGCTAATAAGGGTAATAATAAAGATTTTCTTAATACAAAAACAAAATAATTCATTGCGTAGTCTTCTACACTGCCAGGCCATGGGGATCAGATCCCTCCAGCTTACACCAGTGCGCCGCCTTCCATCTAAATCACTCAGGGTCTCTCACACCTGAGGGTCAAGTTGATGCGTACTATGGTAGGTAATCTCGAGATAAGAAACTTCAGAAACCTTGGTCTTATAATAAGGGTGGTTTAACATGTTCGTCACATATTAGCATTCGTATGAATGTATAAGTGTGTTTGCTGATCCGTCTGTTGATCTAATTTTGGTTCATAAGCAAGAAAATAAAAATTAAGCAAAAATAAGAATTATAAAAACTGTAATTTGGATTAAAGTCATGCTCATTAAAACAGTTATGAAAGTGCTAAATCGCTATCAAGTGGCTTGACATTTAATCGTAAAGCTATCTAGTACTTACTTTAAATTTCGGACATTAGTAGCAAGCATTACAACTTTGAAAATTAGTGATTTAAAAAAATAATAAAATAATTAGTGATGATGTCGTAATGAAACTTGAAACCTGCACCTAAGCTGACTGTAAGTCCATGTACATTATAATCAATTATAATGTACATGTGTATTGTAAGTATAATATTGTAAGTTCAATTAATTAAGATCTATGAAACAGATCTATACATTTTAAATATTGTATTTATTATGCCACATTCGACTAAAATGACATTCTTAAATATGGAATGATGAATTTAATTTGCAATGGTACAAAGTCAGTTTCAATTGACATTGTGAGTCATTAAATTGAAAGCTTATTTCATAAATTAAGTTTGAATATGAAGTAAGATGGTAAAATGACGTGATATAGTAGTATAAGATTAATATATGATGTTGAATAGTTTTTCCATTAGAGAACGCAGAATGTCCGCAATGGAGAAAAAATGCTTCGATGGACAGCAGGAAAAATTCTTAAAGATCATGTCCGGAACGAAGAAATAATGAACCAGTTTGGCTTGGTGTCAATAATATAGAAACTCCCCGAAAGGCGACTACAATGTTACGGCCACGTTATCCGCGCATACTAACACTAGCCATCAAATAGGAACATCACCGTGACAGTGACTAGAAAACGACCGATAGCAAAACCTAAATTGCGATGGATGGACGTTATACATCAGATTTGAATAGTGTTAGTCTGCAAACCAAAGACGCCCTCGATAAAACCAAATGGAGGCAACTTTCAATAGCAGTGGACCCCGTCCCTACACGGGAGAAACGCTTAAGAAGAAAGTATAGTATATAGTAGTATAAAATGTATATATGACGTTAAATAGTTTTTCCATTAAAAATATTTTGAAACGGGAATAATTTGAACTTTAAAATTTATTGAACTCTGGTTTTTTGTGCAAAAATATCGAATGGGTTTCATCATTAATCTAAAAGTATCATTTACGTTGAATGTAATTTAATAATTATTTTTGTATGTAATTTTATTATTTGTCTTAAAAATAATATAAATTACTATGGATGTATAGAAAATAAAATATTATTGGTATTGGTGCAAAGTCAAGAAAGTGAAGCACGTACGACGCTACTCCAGATATTTAAATTCACAATAAAAGAGCACACCTCAACGGCGGATATCTACTGCATCACAAAGAGATCTTCGCTTTTTTATCTTTCTAGAAAATATGTTCAAAATAGTATACGATGACGACATTAGTTATTAACATATATAAACACTATTTATTTTTGTTAAACGTATTTTAGATTTTTTGTGCATTAATCCATATATTCAAATTAATCCATATATTCTATGTCTAAATGTACGTTTCTAAATTTAAATAATTCTGATTTATCATAACATCTAATCATTTATTTTTATTTGTGTTTTAATATTTAAGAGTCAATTAATAATTATTAATAATTATTGGTTATTAATATTTATTATCATAAACATGTTTACACCTAAATGTTATGAATTTATAATATGCTAATAATATATGTTGTCGAAATCAAAATGTATTTACAATATAAATTGTATTTTATTATACATTATTAAAATTAATAAATATATAAATGAATATGCGTTTTGTTCTAAGTGCTTCAATGGATTAACAGCTATAGGTACAAAAACCGTGAACGCGGGATTCAGGTCGCTCTACTTTGTGCGCTTTCTTCGCTCGGCATCCGATGCCAAGGTGCCTGCACCTAGTATTGAACGGGCCAAATAGGAGGACGCCAGTGTGTTCACACGTGTGCAATCGCATTCGAAAAGCCTCCCACGTTCCCAGGGCACAAGAGTAGCGCCGTATGACCGTTTACCATCCGTACGCAGCATTCCAGTTGGCGCTAATGTACTCGGGTAATTTGCAACGGCGAGTGACGCTTTGATTATGACATTCATCTGTGCGTGCCGAAAATGTCGTCTGGTCGACTTATGATAGTCCATAAGTCCATTAATTTTTATAAATGGATGTTTTGATGTTTAGCCTGGCAGATACATATTCTACTACTTTCTTAAAGTGTAAAATGTACTAAAGTCGTATGGATTTATATGCTTAATAATCAATCTATTCATCTGTTAAAGAATTTCCTTAGTTAAATATGTCTTTGTTTATCTTATTCAGCGCAATGACTAATATCGTTTATATCATATAACTTAATTAAACAAATATTTAAAATAATTTTATCTGAAATAATTCAATTTTTAAAATCATTTCAGAACGCTTTCAGAAACCAAATTGTCTTTTGGTTAAACATTAAAATTTAACCAAAAATGATATTTTGTCGCTTTTACTTATACGCCACATTAACAAATTAATTATTTAAATAAAATATCTTGATTATTTGTAAAAACATTTATATTGTCAAATTGCAAATCAAACTTACATTTATTTCTCGATCAAACGACTGCTGATGACTACTGCACATCCAATTTATTCTTGGTAAACATTGAAGTTCATCATTATATGTTTCAAGTGAATTATTGATTAAGCCGCCTTTATTGTGGGGCATTATTGCAACACTATACAATACAATACCACGTTTGACTATCGATATTTTAATAAACTGAATATTTTGTAAATAAAATAAATTTAAAATAAATTTAATAATGAAAACATCTTAATCTTAAGATGTTATAACCCATTATTTTTATGAATAGATTAATAGAAAATTAATACCTCTTGTATTATAATAAGATTAATTCAACCTAGCATCAGGGGGCAAATGCATTATTATGATGTATTTGAATAATCGAGCGTAATTTCTTATGAAGATGTCATCTTAAATTTTAATCTACTGTACAAAACAGCAAATATGAATGTATTTTATTAGGAGACTAAACGAATACGGCGAATTTGCTGTGCATTCTGCTAATGTGGAATGTATAATGTAAATTTGCAAAAAATATAGTCGACAACATATTACTGAAATGAATAACTCAATAGTTTTGAGTTATTTAACTCAATATAAGGTAGAACTTTATACTATATATTCGGAAATAGATACACATACGTTATAACGCGTTATAATATTATACGTTATAATAATTATTTAATAATTTTCTCTAGCAATTTTTATTCAATAAGCCAACAAATTCATCCAGGTAGCCTCATTCTTAATAAAACCAATATTAATGATAGAGAAGGTATATATATACTGTTTTTGTTCAAAGAAAACAAGCTTAGGGCAGATAAAAAATCAAATTAACGTTTCGATACTTTCTTTGTCAAATTGTAAGTATTTAATTTAACATCCAAGAAAGTTCAAACCAGTCTATATATTAGTCTACTACATTAAATTACAATAAATATAAATAGTATATTACTATAAAATTACAATAAAATAGTATACTACATTAAATTACATTAATTGAAACCACTATTAATATCTTAAAGACGACATTTAAATTTACATGAAACATTTTTGTATGAGCATTCATTAATATGCTATGTCCTAAATCCTAAAGATGACATTTAAGTGTACATATTTTTGCATGATCATTCATGCATACCATATAATATGAAATATAATACATTAAATAATAAAATTTTAAGAATTACAACAATTTGTACGATATTGGTTTTCTTCGAAATCATTTAAATAATTTAATAGATACATATTTTAAACTAGGTTACTATGAAAATAATATAACATCAATTGAAACTGCTATTAATTTATATCGTGAAGTTAACATATTTAAATTTACAAGAACATATTTTTGCATTAGCATTAATGCATACCATATAATATAAAATATAATACATTAAATAATGAAATTTTAAGAATTGCAACAATTTGTAACGATATTGATGTTCTTCAAAATCATTTAAATAATTTAATATATGCATATTTTAAACTAGGTTACTATGAAAATACAATCAAACAGAAAATAGTTATATATAGAGATCAACAAAATATTATTAAAAATAAATTTAAAATGATTAGCGGAAAATATTTGATGGATAATAAATGATATACTTTGTTTTAGAATAAGATACTTGATAATCAAATTTCATCAAAAGAAATACTTCATTAGCATGTATTTGGCCCCGCTTCTATGTTAGGTCGAGGAATAGGGGCCTAAACCAGATAACATATCAGTTCCCCCTGATGACCTCAATATTTATTCTGACAACTTGTCTGTTATGTATTAATCAATTCGTAAGATAACTTTTATTTTGAATTTTAACTTTTATCAGAGGAAATACATCATTAGCATGTATTTGGACCCGCTGCTATGTGAGTAGCGGAGTTAGGGGCCGAAACCTGATAGCATAACAGTTCCTCCTGATGATCTCTAATCCTTATTCTGATACATCGTATGTTATTTATTAATCAATTCATAAAAATTGATTTTAATTATTAATTTTAATTTTATATTATTTAATTATTTACCGTTTATTTATCATTATTTTTAATTTATAAAAGGCATAAAATACGAAGACACAATTAGCTGATCTGATTTCTTCTATGCTATTCGTTCCAAAATAATATACATGGCTATCGAGTTTTGGCTACTGTTTCTCAACTGCACCGATTAATATATGACCTTCTCTATCAATAGAATGATTATTTTATAAATTATTACAACGTTTCAATCATGCACAGTGAACCTTTTCATGCTCGTTTACAAAAAATTGATTTATGTGCCATTAGCACAGGAGAATATGAAGAAATCTTTTAGTCCTATCGAAAGGAATTCTTATATTATAATTCGACTTTTTATCGTACATTCTTTCTCCTTTGCCATTATTAAATGACAGGGGACATGTAATCTGCTATTTTGAACAATTAATTCAATAAAATACACCACATTGAGTTCGACGATGTTAGAATACTTGCAAAAGAACCAAGTAACTAAAGGCGTTTAATACTTGAGTCTATGCACATCAATGCAGAGAAGAAAGGATGTATGATAATAAATCAATCTATAATTTAAGAATTCCCATCGATATTGTGGACTAAGAAAACTTCTTCATATTCTTCCTTACTCATGGCATTAAAGACAATTTTTGTTTTTTTTGTAAACCATTACTATCTTGAAAAGGTTCCCTGTGTATAACAAATTGTTGTAAAAATTTATAAAAGAAATTTTCTCGTGTGGATAATTTATTAAGCCTAAGCATAAGATTAGATAGCACACGAATGTAATTTTAACGGAATTAAATCATTTTAAGAAGACAATTACAGAAAATACAACATTTTCATTAGTAGTTTCCCATTCAAACATAATCGATGAAAATATTAAAACATTCAATAAAAATTATTTCGTATCCGAAATCATTATTTTTTATTCTCATCAGATTAAACCGTAATCCTCCTGATAAATTGTAAAATTAAAATAACCTCGTTTCCGTTTGTATAAATTTGTAACATTTTCTAGAACAATGGTCTTGATTGCAAACGATATAATTGTTTTAATTAATAAACAATTAGTATGCAACTTATGCTTCAAATTGAAACGACTCAAATATTATTTACTAAAAACGCTGCATTTTTATAAATTTTTATATCAAATATTTGTAGATAAAATTTTATTTTTAACGAACGGAAAACAATCTCATTTGAAATCATTAAAAAGTAAAATGCGAGCAAGAATTGCCATTATATGTCAATATAATCAGAAGCATTTTCTATGAACAATCGACGGACCACTCTCATCGTATTCTTCTTTCGAAATCCACATGGATTGGAAGGTTGATAATGATGCCAAAATTGATCCACCGATCCAGACAGAATACTTCCTTTCCGGAGGAGCTATGATCTTAATTTTGATGGTGCTAGGTGCCAGTGAAGTCATTTCCTTCTGCATTCGATCAGCAATTCCTGGGTACATACTGCTGCCACCTGAAAGAACTGTATTAGCATACAGGTCCTTTCTTATATCAATGTCGCAGCGCATAATTGAATTGAACGTTGTTTCATGAACACCAGCAACTTCCATACCAACAAATGAAGGCTGAAATAATGCCTCTGGACAGCGAAAACGTTCATTTCCAACTGTAATAACCTGGCCATCAGGTAATTCATAGCTTTTTTCGAGGGATGAAGATGATGCCGCAACCGACATTTCCTGTTCAAAATCCAATGCAACATAGCAAAGCTTTTCCTTGACATCACGAACAATTTCTCGCTCTGCGGAAGTTACAAAGGCATATCCGCGTTCTGTCATAATCTTCATCATATAATCAGTTAGATCTCTGCCGGCTAAATCTAATCTCAAAATAGCATGAGGTAGAGCATATCCTTCATAAATCGGTACTGTATGAGTAACACCATCGCCGCTATCTAAAACAACTCCAGTAGTTCTTCCAGATGCATACAGAGAAAGCACAGCCTGAATAGCTACATACATAGCTGGACTATTAAACGTTTCAAACATGATTTGGGTCATCTTTTCTCGATTCACTTTAGGATTTAGTGGAGCTTCTGTATGCAGTGTTGGATGTTCTTCCGGCGCTACTCGAAGCTCGTTGTAGAATGTGTGGTGCCATACCTTTTCCATATCGTCCCAGTTCGTAATAATTCCGTGCTCAATCGGATACTTGAGTGTCAGAATTCCTCTTTTACTTTGAGCTTCGTCACCTACATAACTGTCTTTCTGGCCCATTCCTACCATAACCGCCTGATACCGTGGTCTACCAACAATACTTGGGAAAACAACACGAGGGGCATCATCTCCGGCAAACCCAGCTTTACAGACTCCACTTCCATTATCCACCACAACTGCAGCAATTTCATCGTCGCACATTATCAGCGTGTTTTGAGACTTTCTTAGTAGATTTTATTCGACTGCAAGATCCTAATTCGTTCTTACTTCTTCCTATTTTCTCTTAACTGTTCGTAGTAACGATATCGAACCAATTCGTCCCTTTTATACACTCGAAGATGAGAATAACATTGAAGCATTGGGATTATGTCACACATTTAGCAAAAAAAATACCGAAAAAGGCTGAAAATGTCGATCAACACGTGGTGTAGAATTTCTCTACTGCCATAAGGTACTGCCATTTTCCCTATCTAAATAGGTACAATTTTGCTTGCAATTTCCAAAAAAGGAAGAATTACAGTACAAGCGAGAAGCCGATAGTTTTTACGGTCAGTGTATAACTAAAGGAATCAATTGATAGAGAAAATGTATATCAATGGCCTGTTGTCGTGTATGTTTTTCCTATACTTTTTGTTTATTATCAAGATAACAGATTTTTACCCTTCTAAACATAAGTCTTTTATTATCTTGAATGCAGAATGTAAATGGAAAACTGCTTTTTTGGTTAACGTTACTTACAGAATAAAATACTATTTTTATATTACTTGTTATTAGTTCTTCTTCGGCTTTTAACTAAAACCTGGCAATAAGCACATTGTGGATTTTGCATTAATAGATTTTCTAACAAATTTACAATCACAATTTGCCTTAATTTAAATAATCATAAGAAACATATACTACTCCAATTTAGTTTAAAAGACTGAATTCGAGATCACATTTAATTTCAAAGGCTAAATAAGTTTTTATAACATATTTTCAAATAAATCTAAACAGACAAATAAAGAATTTGGAATTCGGGGATGGCTTATTATCGTGAGCTTTAGTTTTTGAAACAAAGCTACTATAGTTTTTATACTTAAATAAAGTATACTGTATAATTTAATAATTTCTGAAATATTATTAAATATTAATGTTTTTAAATTTTGAGTTGTAAAAACCTTACGCTATAAAAAATTTGAATTTCATAAATAATAAGAGAATTAAAGTGTTAACATTTTTTAATTTGCTTAACTGATCCTATTATGATATTTCTTAATATTCAAATATTAATTAAATTATTAGGGAAATCGATCAATTATGATCAGAAGATCACCTTGTGTGATCTAGCTCGTTAACCGGAAACTCGCCAATGGCGAGTTTCCGGTTTTTCGTCAAATTTTTTTGACCCGAAAACTCGCCAACGTATAAAATAGGGAATCCCTTTTAAAAATATTTAAAAAATTTTTAACCCCAAAAATGAAATATTTTAAAACGCAGAGAGGAGCACCTATGTTAGACTATAACGGGTTTTTATATCATATATCAAATAAAAAGGAAGATGTGATCAGATGGAGGTGAAACTCGCCAATGGCGAGTTTCCGGTTTTTCGTCAAATTTTTTTGACCCGAAAACTCGCCAACGTATAAAATAGGGAATCTTTTTTAAAAATATTTAAAAAATTTTTAACCCCAAAAATGAAATATTTTAAAACGCAGAGAGGAGCACCTATGTTAGACTATAACGGGTTTTTATATCATATATCAAATAAAAAGGAAGATGTGATCAGATGGAGGTGTAAGTATAGGGACTGCAAGGGTCAGGTTACAATCAAAAACGACACACTGCCTCCTATATCAGCAGAATCACATACATGCTCTTCTAATGAGGGTAAAAATGCTGCAATTATAGCAAACCAAAACATTCTAAATCGTTGCAAAGAATCAAATGAAAGGTTTGTAACTGTGTTTACATCCGAAACAAAGAATTTAGAGACAAAAACCTTATCCAAGGTAACATCTTTTGAAAACATGAGAGACTATGCTAAGAAAATAAGAAACGAAAGGGACAATTATACTCCTGGACCCGAAAATGATATTCCTCTTGAACTTCAGACAACTTTAAATGGTTTTCGTTTTCTTCAATACGATTCTGGGTTAACATCAGGAAGTCGAACGGTTATTTTTTATTCAGAAGAGTTTTTGTCTTATATCAAGAAGATATTTTTACTTTTTTAGAAGCCCTTAACTCTTGGAATTTCGAAAATTAAAATTTTAAATCTACATTTT